>JARHVA010004532.1:1422500-1437500 GCA_037957365.1 Torreya grandis | reverse complement strand
CATGGTGGAGGAGAATTTAGGGGTAAATATCCTTTGTAATTTGGTGATGATAGGTAATAAATCATGATGGATATTACAAAAATATAAATTGAGGAAAGCCTGAGATTTTACATTATTCAGTTTATCCTTTTTAAAGTTTTAATTTTACTAATTAAAATATGTAGTGTATCAAAATAAATATATGCAATTTAAATTCATTCATTGTTACCATTATTTGATTTTGAAACTCTAAATTTTCCAATTGTGTTAGGGGAATAACTAAGCAAGGAATGTTTGATTTGTAGGTTCTCATATATATTGATCCAAAGTATAAATACTGAAAAAGGACTAAGGAATAAATAATTAATTTGGATTCCACCATCATGTATCCACACTATTATTTATCTAAATTAAATTGATATTAACTTCATGGGGCTGATGGATTATGGATGCATTATAAAAATTATTGGTTGAAGCCTTTTTGTGGCTGAAAAATAAAACCTATGCATTTCTGATATACCATTACATATGTGGAAACTAAAATTCATATATAACATTATCTAATGGATTGAATGTATGATAAATACCAATCAAACCATGAATTTAGTAAAAATTAATACTTTTCACACAAATACATCTCATATGAGTTTTAAAACTTTAGAAACATGGTTTCTAGAAAGAAAGAAAAAAATTTAAATGTCAAAAAATATTTTTTTTTGCAAAGAAATCAATAATCCAATTTGAATCCCTGAGGTCAAATTTATATCATATACAAATTATCAATTAAATCTAATAAATGATGACCATGTTACTCTTTAGCATCTAGGTATTTACCTGAAACCCTAGAATCAAAATTACAAAAGAAAGGAATTCTAAAAAAACTTATGGTTTCACTAATATTTTATACCATGTTTTTTATATAACAATTAATTTGTTTGAAAATAAGTTAAAACTTGAGAGTGATTATAATTTTTAAAATTTACAATTATTAACAATGCCTAAATACAGAAGTGTAAATATGGAAATATGTTATTTTTTGAAAACACTAATAATAAATGTACTTAGCTTAGATCTAGATTTTATGCTAAATTTTTTGTTGTCTAATGGTTTGAATTAAAAAAGGCATGAATAGAACTATGAATAATAAGATGTAGAATCTAAAATTGCTCCTGCATAGGAACATGCTCCTTGAAAAGCAACATAGGTCAATTGTGTCATTGACTCTAAAATTATAGTCATTGATTGTGATTGATAACTAAAATTAAAAATTATAGTAAGATATAACTATGGAAACATAGAATTAGGAACATAATTGAAATACGTTTCTTGATTGGTATGTTATCCCTAAACAACAATGCAGGTCATTCATAATAGTTGACGATAGCCTTACTTGCATTGAATATGATAAAAATAAATCTAATACACCTTCTTCACCTATGTTTGTTGAGATAGATGTGATTATTGGATTCCAATTTGTGTCATATGGAAATATTTTTTTTCCTTTTTTCTTTGGAAACCATGTGTTTTTGAAAGAGATAGAAATCTTAAAAAATACAAGGGATTTAGTTATTTAAATTAAACCCTATCACCCCATTTATGATTGGTGGTTTCTTACGTATCCAAATATCAATCAATCCAAGTGTAGTTATCCCATCTTGAGTGATTGTGAAATTGTGCTCCTAGAATTGATTTATTTTGCTAGAAATATGGCTTTGATACTTAAAAATGATAATTCTTGACTGGATTTGATATTTTAAGACTTGGTTTGTGACTACTCCTTTTGAATGAGATCTTGAGTTTGAGAAGAATATGGTAGATTTTTTTAATGTGAAATAATGTAGAATTTATCTAGAGATAGTTCTAAGCTAGAAGTAATAAATGACATTTTATTTGTATTTATAGTGATTTTTTTTTAAAAAATCATCTAGCCAACATCATAAAACGTGTGGGAAGACACAAATATATATTTTAAAATTCACAAACTAGCCTTTAATTGGCTCAAGATGAGGCTGCATAAGTTGGACATGTTCTTAAGAATTAGGGACACTTACCCTAAGTTAGAGGTATTATTAAGTGATGTAATATATGTTTGAGCATTAAATTTTAAAATTTTGTTTAATAATGATGAAAAATATAGGTCCAATCCAACATATAGATAAAAGACATATAGGAATGGTAAATAAGAGTCATGTATTTACGCAGAAGTCATGTAGTTTAGTATGTATTAATAATTATCATTGTCAATTACTTATAACCACATTTAAGTATCTAAAACTAGTAGAAAAGGGTAAAATTAGATTATCTTGAGCTAATAGGTTGTCTAATATATCATGAGAAATGTCCACAGGGATAAGCCTTTGACATCCATATGAAATTTATCAGATTTACTCTTTCATTTATTGAAGGACCTATTAAATCAATACATTTTTAGATGTGATACAATTTGTATGATCCAAAACATGATTATTATGTGTATGAATATAATCTCTATTATTTTTTATCAAAAACAATACTTCTCAATGCCACTAAATGCTCTTAAAAATAAATAGATTGAAACCTTGGAATATGGTGGAAGTAACTAGAGTCACAAACCTAATATAAATATAGGTGCTATATATAGATAACAACTTAGATAAGTTTCTACTAATTATGGCAGTCTACTATAATTTTATAAATTTGGAACCTTTCGATATGATTTTTTTTAGAATTATTTAATAGAGACCTATGAATTTTTTCTGAGATTCTTAATGATTTTTTGGTCAACTATTCTCCATATATTATATTCTTTGGATTATTCATAAATTTTCACAATGTCACAACAATAGAGAATATGTGCAATGTTAGTGGAAAAGTATCTCATGAGGGTTTTAGCTATGTATCTTACATACTTATAATTATGGTTCAATGTAGTTCTAGTGTTTTGTGATCGATCCCAACCCAACCAAGAAACAATAGCTCAACTCTTCTAATTATATCATCAAATTTAATAATATGAATCACTATTACCTTAGTTTAGTATAATATATATTTTTAAAAAACTTCAATGAATGATGAAAAATCACTTAAATCAATGTACAGGCTCCTTGAAATATGTGTAACACATAATCTTATTGTGTAGCTCAATAACAAATTTCTTATCAAAATTGATTGATAAGATCTATGATAAATGGATTATTTCTATATATAATATTCATATTAACAAACTTAAAAATAGGTTAACTATGAAAAATAGTGAGAACCGAAAGTAAAGGGACCAAAAACAAACTCAAAGTAAAACTACCACAAAATGTGAGTGACTAAAATTGTTAACCCATAATTATGGTCATGCCAAAATCATGTAGCCATTATTACATTCATGTCAAATCTATGTACGTGCAGTTATAGTTAACTATAAGAAAGGGATAAATTTTTTTATCAAGATAGCATAAACATGATTGAAGGAATCTCGATGTAAATATTTGATATATTTAATGTGATAATAAGGATATAAAAAATACTCAAGGTTATAAATGGTTTAATGTCTATAGAAAGCATAAAAAAAATCTAAATATATTAAATAGGACAAGTTTTATCAATTTTGACAAATACATAATGAAAAATGATCTTGTAACAAAATTGGGCATATACACTATTCTTAGTTTATTTTTTGCTTATGATTAGATGATCCCATTACTACAACTGAACTTTTATGTGCATCATCTAACTAAATTTGATCATTTTTAATAAAATTTTGTATTTAAAAAATAATAATGTACACATTTTTAGCATACCTTAAAATTAAATGATAATCACAATATACATTGATATAAATGTACTTAATGGATATCATTCAAAACCTTTTTATAAGGCTTTTTATATCTTTTTGCAAGTTTAATAAATTAAATACACTCATTTTATTTTATTTAGGTTACACGAGCCTCTTATATTGTTCCTTTTATGTCTCTTACCACATTCTTAACATATTTTACCATCTTCTCATTTTTTACCCAACAAATTTTCAAGGTATTATTTTTTTCAGTCCGTGTGAAAAATATGATCCTTTTGAGTATTTCCTAAAATCATTATGCTTTTTTTCAAAGCCATATTATCCTAGGAACCTTAGTTGATAATTATAAAAATTGTGGGAAAGTTATTAAGAATATTTTTAATGTGCATATGTTTAAAAAGTCCTAAAGTATGCCTTGCAATTGTGTTTTTGTGCTCTATTTACAAAGTTCACGTGTGAAAGATTTCTAAGATTTTGAAACGATAAGGTCAATAATAACATAATGATTGTGATGGTTAATGTGGATAATGATAATTTGAAAGTCACATCTTTAGAGGAAGATGACATATATGTTAAAAGAGAGATAAAGTGTGGTATGTATGTATGTATGCATGCATGCATGTATGCATGTAAATAAATGCTTTCATTTATATATTGTAAAGTACTATCAAAACGTCAATAATAATATAATGATTGCGATGGTTGATGTGAATAATGTTAATTTGAAAGTCATATCTTTAAAGGAAGATGACATATCAACATATAGGCAATTAAAAGAGAGAGAAATTATGTTTCCAATGCATAAATATTTAAAAGAAAGAAAAAAAAAAGAAAAAAAGAGAGATATAATGTGAATGTTTTTGTGCATTAAAACGATTCCACTCTCACATTGCAAAGCACTTCCCAAACAATTAGACTCTTTCTGAAAATGTGATTATAAAATATTCTATCAACATAAATTTTATAATTTATTAAAAGAATTTTAGATTCACAATTGCGTTTTCAAAACCTATGGTGCGATGTAGAAATTTTCATAATTAAAATCATTTTATAATTTAAAAAAGAATTATTTAATTAAAAATTGAATTTATTAAATTATATATTTTATTAAAATAATTAATTATTTACATTGAAACACTTTTAAAAAAAAACAATTGCCAAATGGTGATTTGACGTTAACTAGATTGAAAAAGGGTGTTAGTGGAGTGGTAACCGGGGTATTTAGTCCCATCTTACATACTCTACTTTTTAAAGAATCTTAAAAACTATGAAATATTAAATCTTTTGTGCAAAAAAGTTTTAAACTGAATGATATCAAAAAAAAATTATAATATATGTTATTATTTGTAATATATGTTAAGTTGAAGATAATAAATTTTGTATTGAGCTCACATGCCTTTTCAAATACTCTTCCATGTGAAGGTGGTGGTTTTGTATTTGTATTCAAATTTATTCTTGAATCCACTTTGCATTTTTATTTTATTTATTTTTAATATTTTTATATTCTTAATTTATTTTAAAGAGAGGTAAATAACTATTTATCAAAGATCTAATTTAATAGAATGTCAACATTTTCCTTCACATATCCACATAATGATATTTGTTTTTATATTTATTTCTATGTAAAGACAATTTATTCTATCAAAATGAATCCATGAAAATTAATAATATTTCTTTGAGCTCAAAACTTAACTACAAGTTAAGGTTTAATTTTATACTTCTATTTGTAGAATGGGCAATTCTTAAAAAGTCTAGTAGTAAGATTAAATATTTTTTAGATTCTTTTGTTAAGAATATTTTAATGTTTACATTTGTATTAATGGTGAGCAATAATATTATGTAATTAGATATTAAATATGTAAATGTATTTGAACATATTTAATAGTGTGGATGAGTTGTTAAAATACAATTCTTTTAGATGAGAGATAATAGAATAGTTTAACTAACTTTAAAAATTAAAAGTTTGTTGATGATAAATTTTACCTCTTAACTTGTGAGAATTCTTGAAGTTATATGATATAATCAGAATAGATTTAATGAAAGGCCTCATCTTTTACATTTGTTAATTTACCTGTCTAACACAATACAATGACACAATACAATGACTACACAGTATAGACCACATAAAAATTGTTGTTTCTTTTTTTTCATTCCTTCTTACATTATTTAAACAATCTAATAATATAGACGACGTGCCATCCCATCGACATTCTAAATTCGTCTGCATCACATCCATACATCCACTCTATTCATTATGATTGTTGTCTTATTCCACTTTGTTCAATTGCATCGGGATTGAAGATTGTTACATTGGAATTCCTGAGTCATCTTTGTTGCATTGGTTTTTTTCACGCAGTGCAGTTTCCGTTCTTTGTCGACTCTCGTCCAGCTCCACAAGCTCAGCTCGTTTCAATCATGACGCGACCCTCTCCAGGTGGGACTTCAACACATCATCTCTCGGGATTCACTTTTCTCGGCTTAATCTGGTGAAATGGTCTCTAAACACCCAGATCCGGTGCTCTTCAAGCACACCGAGTTCGATTCGGCATCCAAACTTTGGCTCGAAAGGTGTTCAACTCCTCACGGTGGATGCAAAACATCAATCAGGAGTGCTCTGCATTGCAGGGGCAAATCCTACAACCTGGCTCGAATCAACACTCGTTGCTAACACTCTCCTAGATCCTCTAAACTTTTCTTGCCTTGCTCTCAGCCTCTTTGATCCGAAACGAAATTGGAACTCAGCGAACTATATTCGAGTGAGATCTCCTCCGAGTTTGGAAAGCACAACCCAATCTCTTATCAGGATAGATATTGGCTCCCGCCTCCACGCAAGCACTCAAAACTCCAACCATTGTGCATTGGTCTTCAAAACTGCCTTAACTCCCTCAAAACCATGTAGCACATTGTTTTTACAGAGGCACACGGCATTTACAAGCAAACGTGTATATTGGTTTTTGATTTCCAAGGGCACGTAATTTAAAATTAAATAATTTTTGATGCCGTGCCTATTGTTTTTTGATTTCCAAGGGCACGTAATTTAAAATTAAATAATTTTTGGGGCATCAATATGTTTTAAAAGGCACATGGGGATATTGGTGTATATGGGTTGTACCCCCTTCCTGCCCTCCCTCCTTCCCCACTGAAAGTTTAATTTCAAATATATTCTAAAAAGAAAACAAGGGGGGTGATTATTAATGGTGAAATTTTAAAGTGGCGGAATATTTTTATGGGGGAAGTTTTACACCATGGAAAAATATGAAATAAGTGAGACTCAAAATAAAGCAATGTATTCTGAAGGAGTTTTTAATTCAATTATGTTACAGTGATAAAATGTAACATATTATTTCATATTTACATTAAGGGAAGAATTTTACAGATATCTTTGTTAATGATCACATTAACAATGTGTAATAATATTATGTGGATAGATTTTAGATGTGTAAATGTATATGAGCATGTGTAAGAGTGTGGATGAGTTGTTAAAATACAACTCATTATTTTTTATTATATATTAAGTGTAAAATAAATTGTGTGGAATATTGTAAGTTAGTTGTGAAACAACTCATGTAGTCTTTTTCGGTGAGAGCGAATATGTTAGATTGAGTGATCTCAAGATTTACAAATTTGTCATTGATAAGCTTTAACTTTTACATTGTAATATAAATCTTGAATTTTTAAAATGTAATCTCTAATAATGAATAATAATATTTATTTGAACTGAACTGAGCTTATTTTCTCTCCCGAAGTGGGGGTTTCCCCATAAGAGTAATAAAAAAATCCATTATATGCATTGTTTTATAGATAAATAATACAGTTTATGATGTTTTTTTAAGAAAAAGAAGTGAAATCCACCATTAATTGGATCATACTACGTTTGGTATGAATAGTTATGAAAATTGGACTAACCTTGCATTATGAATTATTTTTTATAATTTTTTTCCAAGAAACACATTTTTGGTGCAAAAGCAACTCAATTTCATTTTATTCTCTTCATGAGTAAAGACAATGACAATGAGGTATAAAAGGATAAAATGGAGCTTGAGATAGGAGAACAAATACCGTTAGAGAGAGAGATAAGAGACAACTACTTGAATGATCATGAAAGGGACACCAATAAAATGGAAGATGAAAAGGAACAATTAGGTGTTTACCTAATAATATATTTTTTATGAAAAATTAAGAGAAAAGGGAAGCAATGGAAGGGAAAAAAAATAAAAGGTCTACTTATAGCTGAACAAGATGAAGAATATGTGTCACCCCTATAAAACTAAAGATCAAAATTTTGTAAATTTTTTTAATTTTATAGATAAATTTAATTTTTATTAATATAATTTAAAATAAAACTCTTCATTAATATACTACAAAAAATATATTTAAAAATATGAAAAAAAACCTAGAAAACACTATTAAATAAACCTGCAAAATCCTACAAAAACCCCTGAAACCCCTTAATATAAAAAATTATAGTGACATCACTCTCCTATAAATCTTTATATTTTACTTAAATCATAACATCAATTCCAAATTATCATATGTTCAAACTTTTTGATAAAAATCTTAATATAATTTCTTGTATTTTATAACATATTGTTTGACCTCTTTATTAAAATTAGAAATTTATAGACTTATTCATAAATTTTATTTTACATTTATTTGGATTAATTTACATTTTGAACCTCATTTTCTCACATCTTAATTTGATTTTCAACCATCCTCATTTTTTGTTACTCTATCTTGCCCATCATTCCCATTCATTGTGGATTGAATTAGTTAAAGTGACTCACACCACATGCATGTAAGTGGTGTTAAAAATCCACCTATTGTTTTTTTTAATACCATATAGGCCTCCATTTTAAATATCCTTAGATATCCATGGGCCCCATTAAAATCATAAAATAATTATGAGTACATCAAAAGTATTGTTTTTAGAAAAAGAACTTGAATACCCTTAGGTGATTCTACATATAATATGCAGGTGGAAAATTACTCATTGCACACAACTTTAAAAATGATGAAAAAAAATATTCATAATGTGTCACCATCAACAAAAAGATTTTCTTAACAAAGTATATTATCAACTCAAAACAATTTACAGGAAAATTTGTATTCCACTTAATGCCACATGTTAGAAAATCACATTCTGGAGAAATAAATCTGTTAAAACATAAGTGGAAAAGATCCTACACCATCCAATATTATATATGAAAGCATAAGAAACAAACGGAAAACTAAGGATATACTATCATAAAGTGATAATTAATATTTTTACTCAATAAAATATAATAATCGAAATTGGTAAGAACATATTAAATGAGTGTAGCAAATACACATCACTAGAAAACATTCATAAGAGATTATAAATTATACATCATTAGAAAATATTCTTTAGAAAGTAATAATAATATATTAATACAAACAAAGTTTAATTTTAATAAAAATATATGAAATTACAGTAAAACATAAATGAAATATAAATAACATCACAAGGTTTTCTCTATGATTAACTTATTGGAGGAAACCTATTGGAAATACCCCACATACAACCTTTCATTAGTATGAAAGCATAAAGAGAGAAATCACATCTTAGAGGTTTCATCAAATATCATATTAAAGCATAAAACCCCATGGAGGCACCCTTTCATTAGAATATTCCACGTATCATTTATAATAATAAATAAATAACCAAAAATAATAAACTAGCTATAACCCACAACTAATATCCATAACCCCACAATGAACTAATGTGGTATCAACATCATCATAAGGGTTGTTTCCATTAATATCTTAAAGGTTAAAAGCATGCAAATAAATATTGAAAACATCTTTCTCATAATAATTAGTAAAACCAAATTAAAACAAAGTTTTAAGGGTTGTTTTGACAAATGGAATTATTAAATTCATTAAATATAAACAAGAACAATATGTTCATAATAACATACACTTTCAAGGCATTCTAAATCTTTAGTTGTCAAATACTTGCTTCCCTCTAACATTATGTTTAATTTCCCTACTTTGCTCTCTATGATATATTCATCATATCCATGATTTATTTGTCTCTACTATCCTTGCTCTTCCCTCCTTTCTAATTTTTTATCCCCCTAAACTTAGGAAACTTCATAATAAGATCCAACATGACTTTTTCAACATTATTCCTCAAATATTCAACTTCATATTGAAATTTTATATTAGATTTTTCCATCTTTTAAATATTAACTCACATTTGATTCAACTTGTCATCCAAAGTTGATTTCTTTCTTATTGTATTTTTAAAATTATTGCTGAGCTTATTAAATTCCTATTAAATTTGAATATTTTGACATTTCAGTTATGCTACTCCTTTTTTTAAAACAATTTTACGCTTGAGATTTTTATTTTCTTATTATGTCATAACCTAGATCTGTACAACAATAATTTGTACTTCAACATCTTCATAGAATATAATTCCATTAATTCCTTGTTCCAATAATTTTTTTATGCTCATAATTTATAAATAAACCCGTAAACATATAACCCTTTCAATAAAATCATAACACTTATCGACAACATATATTATTTTCTTAAAATTTAAACTCTTCATCCCCTTCTAATATATGAACCAAATACTTTAATTTTTAAGCCCCTCTAACATGTTTATCAATTTATCTATGCACATGATAAACACCCCCATGAATCCAATGTCTTCCTCATCCACAGTGAGAAAATTAATATCCCCATAAATTTACACCACATAAACCTCAATGACAAAAAAAAATATAAATTTTGGCTCCTAAATATCTTCTTGAATTAAAATGGAATCTATTTTCATGGAAAAAAATTATTATGACCTTGGTTTTCAAGGTTTTTATGTGGACGTCATCATTACAAAAAAACCTTAAACACATGAATTGTGTTGCTAAACACATGAATTGTGTTGCTATTGAAATTGAACTCTGAATTACTTTTTTGATTCATTAATTTATGGTGACATTTAGCTATACCATAAACATCACTTTTGTCATCATAAAAAATATCAAATATCAATCATTTTTTTCGTATCTAATCAGGTCTTATATCACAATTTAAACTTGCACCATTAGGTTTCCATTTAAAGAGTATGGTGGATTTGGATTTTCATTTTCTAAAATATAATTGAAATAGGTATCATTACTAAGTTTAAATGCACTCAATCTACATATTTATGGTGTGTGATCTCTCACCTTTCAAACCTATGTGGTAAAGTTTCAATAAGAATTTTTAAATATAACTATCTAAAAACAAGATTTGAATATGTTATATAAAAAATTCAAAAAATTACCTTATTACATAATATATAAAATAATCCCAAAATTGTAAATTTTCTACACATAATATCATTCGCATACTGAACCACTCATAATGTAATTTGATAATTTCTATTTAAAAAAGTATCATGGAAATAAATAAAAAAATAAACACATTTCCTAACATTTTCAATGGCATAAAAACATTATTTTCTTTGATTATAGAGTTGGAATCATAGGTACACATGGTTGATATAACATCCTCCTTATAGAGTGATGTTCTCTCCTTCCTAAAAACTTTGTCTCTAGTATTTATAAATCAAAGAACTTATTCAATAATTAGCTAAAGGTTCATATGCTAACCTAATTAAATGAAAAAATACTATCAAATGTTGAAGTTATCAAAAAACTACTCCAATGAATTTTCCTCTAAAGATTTCACATGAATGCTGATAAGATTAAAAAAACCTATTATTATTATTATTATTATTATTATTATTATTATTATTATTATTATTATTATTATTATTATTATTATTATTATTATTATTATTATTATTATTCTTGTTGTTGTTGTTGTTGTTGTTGTTGTTATGCATTGTAATAGTTGGAAAATTCTTATTCTAAGAGTGAATTTTAAAGTAATCATGCCATATCCATTTCTGTGGTTTGCTTGAAGGTGTTGTTATCCAACATGGACCTACACCCATTTGACTTTATCAACAATTCAAAATGATTCATAATAATTTATATAAAAAGGGATATAAAAGGACTAAAAGGAGTATAAATTTATTTAAAATAATAATATTTATGTAGTGTTTTGACCATGTTTTCAAATGAATAAGTATCATATAAGATTGTAAATGAGAATAAATGCGTGACAAATGCAAAATAATTCTTCCCCCATCTATTCATCTATGAATTTAGTGTTATTAGTGAAAGATTAATCACTGAATAATAGTACATATCTATTTATTTGTGGTGGAAAAAAAGCATCAGACACCCTAAGTTGAATCTCAATAATTAACTATGGTATTCAAATATGAATGCATCGAGTTAGAATTGAATTATATATATCATTGACACTAGTCATTTAATATTAATTGAATTTCATAGATCAATGCATAGAGGTGTCATATAATTAAATATATCAGATATGTTAGGAATCAAATATAATACATCAATTTCAGTTATCAAGTACTAATCAATATTCAATAATGGATGCATGGAGTTTAATTTGAGTTTTTTAATATTTTGATTTCTAAAATATTGGTCCATACTAATAAGATTAATAAATATATAAAAGAGACAAACATAAGATTTATAATAGAGATAACTCTGTGTGTGTCTAGAGAGAGAGAGAGAGAGAGAGAGAGAGAGAGAGAGAGAGAGAGAGAGAGAGAGAGAGAGAGAGAGAGAGAGAGAGAGAGAGAGAGAGAGAGAGAGAGAGAGAGAGAGAGAGAGAGAGAGAGAGAGAGAGAGAGAGAGATCAACCCATATACACCCTATATAAGGAGTGAATGATTTTCTTAAAAGAGATATAAATAATGTAAGAAATGATGAATCCACATATAAAAAATGAGAAGAGAATTCAAGCCATAGTGTGTAAATGTACTAAAGTTTTACCCTATTTTTAATTTAAAAATTAATATGTTTGTATAATATCTGGAAAATTTGAAAGAGATCATAATACTAAAGATATATAATAATTAAAAAAATCTAATTTTGTAATTTATTATATATGTAAAACTATTATTTTCATAATACATTGAGAAGATATGTACTTAGATTAAATATAAATTTATATTGACTATTCTTTTATATTTTATGATGTGAATTAGTAGAGGATTGTGATTGTTTCTAATCAGCATTGAAATTTTAAACTACTTATGAATAAGTTTGTGCTTTCTAGATGCCACCATAAACTAGTCATATCTATTAACTATGGACCCAACTAACTATGACTGATGATTAATAATGTAAATAGATAAAAATATCAATGTCATAGTTTAGGTCTAGGAACATCATCTAGTATTTTTCTTGGACAACACTTCACTCCCTATATAACAACACATGATATTTGGATTTGTTTATTATTGAATTGTTTGCATTAGTTATGTCAAAAATTAAACTTATTCACCTTTTTGTGCCTATGTCTACTAATTATACTAAGGAAAACTCAAAATTTTTCATGTTAAATCTATTCTTTTCTTCTTATTTGTTTTGGAAACCCTAAGGCCTTTGTGAGGGATAAAATCTGTAAAATTGAGATGCAGAGTATAATGACCTAAGCTGACCCCAATCACCCCTTGACAATTGAATTATTCATACATTTCCAAATATTATTAAGAGTTAAATCAAGTACACATAGTTATCCCACCTAGATTAATTATGAAATTGTCCTCCTTAACTATATGTATGTAACTATAAACATGTCTTTGATACTAGACAATTATATCTCTCGACATGATTTGAGATGGCTCATGAGTACTTGAAAATTATATTAAACTTGGAAAGAATAGTGAGGATTTTACCAATGTGAAATCATATGTAAGTCATAATTAGATAGTGCCAATACAGGATCCAATTCCTTTTGAAATGAGGATTTCATTCGCTTATATAGTGAGATATTTTGACAATTTCCTTTAAACAAAGCTTATGAAATGTGTCGGAAGACCCAAAATAATATTTATAAAATTCATAAAATAGACATTATTTAGTGCAGGACAAGGTCACTTTAGGTGGAAAGGTTTGTGGTATCATACCTATCCACCTATCATGAACCTAACCCAAACAATTAATGACAAATATCCTTAGTTGGATATACTCTAAGGGTAGTATATAAATATTTTCGAATTTAAATTGAATGATAGAAAATAAAGGATCAAACCTACATATATATAAATGACTTTATAGTAATGGAAATTATTATTCATATATTTAGGTGAAAATAATGTGGTTTCAGATATGTCAGTATATGTGACCAAATTTATCTATTTACTTACCACCGAACCCCCTCCAACCTATTCTTGTAATGAAACTTATAGAGTAAAGGAGGAATAATTAAACCTAAGTGTGTACAAAATATTTTGTGTTTGAAAAGATAAACCAATTGTGTAAGGCACTCAAATTTATCAAACCCTACAATAACACATAACGTAGTCACTTGTCCATATTTTAAATTTTAAAAAGTTGAACTTTGAAAAATTAAAAATTGAGAATAGAGATGGGAAGTATTACACCTATATGGATGTAAAACTATATTTACCTTTAACCTATAATATATGATGTATAATTTTTCCCCCTTGTTGAAAAACATTGATAAGTTGAACGTTTGACGAATTAATAGTGATCAAGTCTCAATTTTGAATAACTATTCAATCCCTTGAGTTGAAAATATTCTTATTCTAACTCTCATGAATGGGAAATATTACCTAATGTTATATTCCAAATAAGGTGGAACCATGATGGGTTTGTTAAAATTGATTCCAAGTTCATTGAGTGAGATTATAATTTAACATGAATAACCCATAATAGAATATATAACCACAAAATGGGTTCACTAGAAGTAATACCAAGGACATTTAGTGTCACTAGACTTAAACATATGTTACCAATAACATAATGAATCACATCACTATGAATGGATATAGATTTTATTTGAATGATATTCATTTCCACATTATGATCATAGTGGTAATTAAAAATTGTCTTTGACATAGAATTTGTAAACAATATTATATTTGATATGCACATCAAAAAAGTACCATTCCTTTTAAAATTTGAAAATTTGAATGAACAAATATCACACATTTTGAATTTTGAAAAACTTTTATATCCATGAGCAAGTATCATGCCCTATAAAATTCGAAAAAATTATCATGTCTCCTAAATATCTTCCAAAAATATTGAATGCCAAACATATATATGCTCAATAGTATTGTATTTGAAACTTGTAATTTTGATCTTGTAACTATTTTTCATATACCCATGCAT
>JARHVA010004532.1:1402500-1417500 GCA_037957365.1 Torreya grandis | reverse complement strand
TCTTGTGAACAAATACATGACCCTTATATATCATTATTCAAAGCAATTTATCCATATGTGATATTGACTATTTGTTTTCCATTACTAATACACATAATTTTCAATTTTAAAATGTTAAAGATGTTTAAATTGACCCTCATACCATATCTAGTTTATGATAGGTGACCTTGATATTTAATTATAGGTATGCCCTATGGAGATAGGAGTGCAATTAGCCACATATAATGCTAAATTAAATCTATTATTATAGATTCATATCATTATTTTGGGTCTTCCCACATGTCTCATAAGGTTGGCTAAAGTAAATTTCAAAAGTTTCACATATAAATAAACTTTATAATCACTATTTTAATTACTAGTTTAAGGCATACACTATTTCACATTGATAAATAATGCCTTCAAGTATTTACAATTTTAATTTCACTAAAAATAAGTATCCACAATCCAAGTCAAGATCATTCCAAATCAATTAAAAATATATCATTGTTAACTATAAAAGCAATATTTATAGTTGCATACACATAGTCAAGGAGAATAATTTCATAATCAATTAAAATGGGATAACTAAAAGGGCTTGATTTCCCTCCTAGGAGTATTAGATATGTAGATGGTATTCAATCATTAAGGGGGTGATTGATGTTAGCTAAAAACATTAAAAATCCCTCATTTTTCATGCTTTCAATACATCAAAGGTCCCTTAGGGTTTCAAATAAAAAATCATGCATGCCATAATCTAAATTGTAATCTCAAATTTCTCAGTAGACATAAGCATAGAAGGAAAAACAATAAATTATTTGTCACAATCAACTGAGACAAGTCCATGGTCAATTCACTCAATAAATTTACCATCCTATCCACCAAAATTGATTATATCCAGATAAAATTCATGATTATATATTTAATTTTTCACTATCAAAATCTTGGGTTTTCTATCTTCCTTTATCAGTCAATGACCAAAGTCAACTAGGAAAATTCGATAGTTAATAGACACAAATGGCATGTGCTACCATTCACTTATATTTAACCCATCCAAAACTAGTTTTATATTATGTTCCTAATCCTAAACATGCACATTAACCTATTTTTATGAAATCCACTTTCAAACATTTATAATAGTTAATTAATTTCATGTTTGAGCTAAGTTATTTTCTTATTAGTGTTTTCCAAAAATGTAAATTTTCTATGTTTAGTAATTTTCAAAATTAGGATTTTTTATTATTTTACATCTTTATAGTTTCTATATAATATAGTTTTATACCTATTATAGTGGAATAAAATTCATTTTTTTAATCAAAAATATGGTAAGACATTTATGATCCTATACATTTTATTTAGAGCATTGCTTTCACTTTTATATTTTTGTTCTAGGGTTTTAGAATTAATGATTTCAAAACACTAAAGAAAAATTATCTTTGACCTCAAGGCTTCATTTTAAATTATTATTTACTTGCATTAAAGTATTTACCTTTTGTATCTTTCAATTTTATATTTTCTTCTCCTTCCCTTATTTCCTACAATCTATGTTACAATAGTTTTAAAACTCATATAAGTTGTCATTTTGGGTAAATCATTCTTCAATTTTACCTGACATGTAGTATGAGGGATAGTGGCCCAATATTCAATCCATTAGACAAAAATAAATATGTATTTTATTTTCATCATACCTCACTTTACATTGGAAATGGATAGGGTTTTTTGTATCCATAAGAATCATTCGACTACTTGTTCTTGTAGTGCACCATTAATTGGTTATCCCTAGGAACTTACTCTCAACATACTTAAAGATGGGATAGTGCATTTTAAGATGGTTAAATCATCTATATCTAGTTTATTTTGAGATATGTTCACTATTTACAAATGATATCAGTATATATGAGAGTATTAAAAGTACACACTTTAGCTAGTTGCAACCTTAATCCTTGTTGAAATTTTGAAAGTTTCAAACTCAAATCACAGTAATAATGAATGAATTTTTATTACATTTTTTTAGGGTAAACAATACATTCTATGTTACTCTCGAATTTATTACTTGGATGCATTATATATTTGTATTAATAAAATCCAAACATCATAAAAAGGCTAAAATTCATAATGTATAATCTAAAACCTTAGTTAAACATTGTTGTAATAACGCTCCTAGAATGAAAACACCGTTAATTTTTCTTATAGTCTAGAACAACTTGGGAATAATAATAGTTATACATTTAGAATAACAAAAGTCATAAAATATGCCCTATTGATGGATTGATTTTGAGTATTGAGATTGATAAAGCTAATATAGAGTAAGTGGATGAAATTTTGATGTAGGTGCATCATTGTAAGTATATTAAATTTGTCTCGTCAAGAATATTTAAAGTCATAGAGAGTCTTAGAAATAAATAATAGGTCATGTTTGAGGCCTTGAAATTTAGTCCTATGATAAATAAGGTCTTTGGAATGTTTTCCCACCAAAAGTCTAAATTAAATTTTCAAATGATTTTCTTATAAACATATAAATATATGTTTTGAATAAAAGTTCATGATGAGTTATAATAGTTTTTTAATGTGAATTGGACATAATTGGGATCCTTATAGTCCTTATCTGAGTCATATTCATCTTAAAATGTCAAATAAGGAAAATGTAACTAAAGAATTACTCATACAAGTTCATTTTCTATCTTGAGTACAAATGGTTGAAGAGAATCTCAAACCAAATTAAGTCATTACAAGATTGGAAATGTATTAAACTAGATAATAAACATCAAACCCAAAGAGGTGGACAAGTTCAATGTCATAAATAAACATACAAAGATAATTTTCATGACTACAAGCCTAATGATAGTCTGATATTGTTTAATAATGCTTTGTACATGCATTTATGTGATTTTATTATATGAATAAAGGAATTTGTGATTAGAGTTACTTGTCTCATATTTTTTAAACTATAATAAAAATAATTGAATGATTTTTTGATGGCCTTGCACTCATTTCAAAGTTTGGATTGTCAAAATCTCATGAAAGCCTATTTTTCATGTTCACAATCATATAAAGTCTATTTATTTTACGTGTTTCTTAGTGAATGAGTTTGAGTATAAGTTTGGAGAGGTAGGATAAGGTTGTTAAGTCCATGATATTTTTTTTTCATATAAAATTGGTTATAGCTTGATGAACAAACCTTTAGAAGCTTTTGATTCCCATATTATTTTAGAAAACCCTATATTGGTTTTTCTAGAAAAAAACCTTTATAACTCAAAATTTAACTAGTGGAAATCTTTAACACTTTGATAAAATTTTATAGATTAGGTTTTTGATAAAATTCAAGTGTTTTTATGTTGAAATAACCCCTATATATCCATATATAATTGACTGTGTCTAAGTATGCCTATAGTTTCTCACCAAGAAGGACTATAAGAGGAATCTGTTTATGTTTTCTTCTAGTGTTTGGGTAATAATTTTGTATAAGGGGTTAAAATAATTTATCATAATTGAATAAAAATTTATTATATTTGTATAATACAAATTTAATTTTGAGTAGATACACAAATTTGAGAGACAAAAAAAGTTGACATAATGAAAAATACAAAGCATTTTATGTAAAGGATGAACACCCTTTTTTTTTTAAA
The DNA here is from genome assembly GCA_037957365.1 of Torreya grandis. Taxonomy (NCBI): domain Eukaryota; kingdom Viridiplantae; phylum Streptophyta; class Pinopsida; order Cupressales; family Taxaceae; genus Torreya; species Torreya grandis. The sequence goes on along the minus strand of JARHVA010004532.1, from coordinate 1,413,898 downwards.
AAAACATTGAAAACTAAATGAAGAGTTGGTCCTGACCCTAAAATGTGTAGCCCTCTACAAAGGTAATCCATCCTTTGCAAATGGACTACATCCTTTACAAAGGGTGTGTCTTTTGTAATGGGTGTGTGCCCTTTGCAAAGGGCATTCATCCTTTGCAAAGTGTGTGCATCTTTTGCATAGGAAGTATGCCATTTAAAAAGGGTGTGCTTCCTTTTCAATTGGTGTACACCCTTTGCAAACAATGTTTTTTTTTTCAATCATACTTTTGAAAGCCATGTAATTTTTTTGTATTTTACAAATAAAGTTACTAGTTTTACAAGCATACATTTACATTTATTTTAATTTTAAATTTTATATTCTTATACTTTAAAATTATTTTACTAAATATAAAAAATTAGGGACACTTAGCATTTTCTAAAATTGATTATAGAGCTATAAGATTTACATTTAGAAGATAGTTTTTCAAATTCCAATCCAGCGAATACTTATTTTTTATAATTTCAAGATCAAAAAATAGAATGACAAGTGAGGTTAAAAATCATGTTACGTATGTAATATATCTAGGTACCATTGAGTATTACATGTTTATTTAAATAATTAATTATTCCCTATCTACTTTATCTAATTGAGTATGCTCTACCTAATTAAATAGCCAGGCCATGGCTTGATCTCAAGGAGTAGGCCCTACCTAAATATACAATCCATATATTGATATTTATTATTCCCTACTGGTGTTAAATTATGTTTTCCACTTATTCAACCTAGTCTACTTCAATGTCCTTTAGAAAATTTCTTGTAAGTAGGTCTTTTCCTGACCATATATTATCTCTTGGTCTATCACAAAAGGTCTTTTGAGTATTGGTATTGAAATACTAATGACCTTATTCTTTAGTATTATCTCTTGACTTCTTAGCCTCTATATTCAAATCAAAAGACACTTTCGATTACTTAAAATAAGGTACTCAATCCTAAGATAGTAATCTACCTTCAAGAAAAACCCTTCTTTAACTCTTAAAACACTTAGTTATACATCCTCACTTCTTCAAACAATAATATGAGGTTTCACCAATTATTTGACTCAAGATTCTTAGCACATGAATAAATTAAAATCAAAACTCAAATGACAACATCTATACCCTTTATAGGCCTATTAGGCCAAATTCAACATCTTAAGGAAGTGATAAAAATATGTATACAACTATTGTTTTTTGGACTAATTCAATATATAAACTCAATGAAAATATTAATAAAATTATAAAAAACTCATAAGTGTCTATACACAATCTCAAGATACCAATTAGATCATCAAAGTGCCCAAAAGGTTGAGTAAGTATTAAGAACTACTATAATATTATGTATATTCATGTTTGGTCTTAAAAAGGTTTTATTAATATAAGATCATCAAAGGATTATTATAAAAATTTATTATGATGTTTGGATACTATCTCTGAGGAAAAGAAACCAGTTTCCTTTATTTCTTTCTTAAGAATTACAATTAATGAAAACTCTACTCTTTAGGTCTAGATGGTCTAATCTGCTTACATGAAAGGATATTGGCTTGGCTTAACTATAAATTGCTTTGAATAAACTTACTTGTAAGTATTTTATAGTGTTTACATAATAACATTGGACCTTTATAATAGGTTTATAATCAATCAACAATGTTGGAGATGTACTATACTTGGAGTTTCTTATCTTTACCTTGGAATCTTCTTAACAACCTTGTACACAACATAGAAAATGAAATTTAATTAATGGGTATATAAATATGCAAAAAAAATATCCTAAATCATACAACCTATAACATATATAGTGATGATATAACCATTCATATATTAAATCTACCACATACATGGTACTACATGTAGGTATTTGGTCACTCATACATGACATCTTCATGTGGTCATAATATGGTTACTCATATTGGAAACATATAAATATAATAAACCTAGTACACTCCATTTCCACCTAAACCATTAAAAAAAAACTCTAACCCTAAATACTAAACCTTAAACCCTGAACATTGAAACCTAAATCTTAAACCCCAAACCTTAAGCCATAAACCTTGAACCATGAACACTATATAATATATCTAAACCCTACACCCTAATACCTAAACCCTAAACCATTAACCCTAATACATTATCCCTAAACAAAAATCAATAATCCATAAAACCTAAACTATTGAACTTAAACATATAAACTTCAAACATTAAACTCGATACTTTATAAACTAGACCATAAACCCTAAAACCTAAATGTAAGCCCTTAAACCTAAACCTAAAGCCTAAAACCATAAAACATAGGTAATAAGCCTAAAATATTAACTCATAAACATAAAATTCTAAACCAAAAACCTTAAACCTTAAACACTAAACCTAAATCCCTAAACACTTAACCTTAAACCCTAAACCTAAAACCCCAATCCATAAACTGTAAACTATAAACCATAAACTCCAAATCCAAAGTCCTAAACCCTAAATTATATTCCCTAAACACTAAATCCCAATTCCTAAATACTAAACACTAAGTTACAAACCCCAAACCCTCATCCAAACACCCAATATAAAAACCCTTAACCTTACACCCTAAACCATAAGTATGAAACCATAAACCCAAAATCCTAACTCCAAACACCAAGCCCAAAAACGTAAAAGCTAAACTCTTGATCCCTTGAGCCACAAACCATAAATATAAAACCTTTAATCATAAAATATAAATAAATAATTCTTATAACCTAATCCCTAATCGATAACACTAAAACTTGAATCTTGAATACTAGTCCTTATACACTAAACCCTAAGCTGTGAATCTTGAACCATACACCTTAAACCCTAAATTTATAAATCTTAAACCTCTAGCCATAAACCCTGATATTTAGTTATCACCTATATAGAGAAAAGAGAGGGGGCATTGACTAAGACATATATTGAAAGGATAGGGGTCATTCTTACCTATATAGAGAAAGGAGTGACAATGGGACATTCATGTAAAATTCTTGAAGATTGATTCAATATTAATTTTTAAATAATTTTTACATTTTTTAATTAATTGGTTTATCAATATTCATAAATTTCTATCCTATATCATTCAACCTATAGCATACATATAATAACGATATAGTCATTCATACATTACATATACCCCATACCTAGTACTACATGTAGGTATGTTTTCACTCATACACAATGTATTATTTTATTCATGATACAATCACTAATACCAAACATAAATTTTGATAATCACCCCAATATACTTCATTTACACCTAAACCATTGAACCCAAAACCTAACCCCCAAACTATAAACACCATAAACCTTGAACATTGAAACCTAACCTTAAACCCTAAGTACAATAAAACTAGAATATTTAAGCCTAATACATTATCCCTAATCCCAAAAAATTAATACATAAACCCCAAAACCTATAACCTAAACATAAACATTAAAACTTTAAACCCTAGACTTTATATGCTAGACCCTAAGCCCTAAATCATAAACCATAAACCTAAAATCCTAAATTTTAAACACTAAACCATAAAACCTAATATTTAATTTACCACTCCCCTATTTAGAAAAACTATAGGTGTGTATGAAGGAGGTTTTTATGTGAATTTATGCTATTTGGTTATGTACATGGTAAACCGATTCAATAACCAATATTATACTTCCATCATTGATGCTATGAATCTCTTCCATGTTTATAAACTGGATGAAGATATCAAACCAATTCAAACACTTATATTACAACCCTAAAAGACACACAAAAACACACCACACACTTTTGCTTCATGAGCACATATGGAACACACACACAAACATAACCAATTAACTTAAACACAAACTAACCTAAAAGAAACTCTTCCTCAATAAGATGGAATTGCACTTGTGTTTACCAATCAGAGTCCCTATGGTGATTTATTATTCATATTCACTTGGAACATCCTCTTGATCAACTATGGCTTAAGCTTATTCTTCTTCACTTACTTCTCTTAAAATTGTCTCTTTTTCAGGAAGGGATGAGGTTGAATGGTGATGGATAGGCTCATGGCATGGAGTGATTGTGAATGGATTAGGTAAAAGGGACCTCTTGTGTAATTTTATAAAACTCCTCAAATCTATCATAGGACTCTTTAATTTTCTCCTTGAAAATTGCCTTCATCATTTGCACATCATTGAATTATCCATAGTAGACTAGGGATAGATGATATCATGGCACTATGACATAAAAAATTATTAATAAAATCTATTATGTACCATGTCCATATAGATAGGGTACAAGTGAACTTGATAAGAAGGAGACCTAGGGAGTCATTTGCAAGTCCAAGATCATTTCCCAGTCAAGCTAGCCCTGAAAGATGCCTTTTATTCTAATTCTTCCCAATTGGTTAATTAATAAGGGTTTTAAGAAGTTTTACCCCTTAAGTATAGTTCATAATATTGTAACATCTGAACCCTAAATAAATTTCACTATATCCTTTCTTAGGACCCTCTCTAACCTATACTATCTTTTCAAACTCCCGTGCTAGGTATCTATAGTGATTTGATCTTCCAAACTTGGCCTCTTAAGATCTTAAAGGAATTCTACACACCCTATCATGTTATTAAGCAAATAAATGATCTCTTTATGGCATTATTTATAAAATAAAGGTTCTCACCCACCTTATATATCCCCTTGTAGTTCTTCCAATGCTCTACAACGCTCACTTGGTGTTATAAGTGAGGCTACATCTCCTTAGGGATTTCAGGCCTAGTCTACACATAGATACTCATCAACACATATGAGTATTTTTTATGATTGTGATGACTCCAATTTGTTTTCTCGTGTTCAACACATCCTCCTACATCTCTTTCCATAGTATTGACAGTCTCTAACTCATTTCCTTACACTTTTCATATCGACCCTACAGGATTATTCCTCTTGGGAGTGCCCTCGGTCTGAGACAAAATATTGGTCACTCCCATATTATCATAAACAAAATTATGATATGAGGGGCTTGGGAACGTTATGGGGAATTTATATCTTATACCCTTTTATATAATTTTCTACATATTTTATAGATAATAACCCTAGTGCACTCTATTTCCACCTAAACCATTAACCCCGAACCCGTAACCCTTAACAAAAAATATTAATCACTAAACATTGAAACCTAAACTCACCCCGAACCTTATACCATAAAATTTATAAGATTAACAATAAATAATATAGATAAACCCTAGACACTAAGCCCTAAACCCTTAACCCTTAAGCCTAATACATTAGCCTTAAACCAAAAATAATAATCCATAAAGCCTAAACTATAGACCCTAAACATATAAACTTAAAACACTAAACCCTACACTTTATACACTATACCATAAACCCTAAAATCTAAATGTAATCCCTTAACCCTAAACCCCAAACCATAAATCTCAAATCCTAAATCCTAAACCCTAAAACTTAAACGTAATCCCTTAACCCTAAACCCTAAGCCTAAAACCATAAGTTAAAAAACTTAAACATTAAATCCTAAACTAAAATTTTCTAAACCCAAATTGAAAACCAAAAACTAAACATCTTAAATACTAAACCTAATCCATAATCCCTATAGCCTTAACCCTAAACCTAAAACCATAAACCATAAACTCTAAACCATATACACTAAATGCTACATCCTAAACACTAAACTATAATACCCAAACATCAAATCCCAAACCCTAAATACTAAATTCTAATTCCAAATCCCTCAACCAAACCCCCAAGATCAAAATGTTGAATCTTAAATCCCACGTGTGAAACTAAAAAACCCAAAACCTAAAAGCTAAACTCTTGGTCCCTTGAACCATTAACCATAATTTTGAAACCTTTAAGCATAAAATATAAATTATAATCCCTAATTCCTAATCCATAAGCCATAACACTAAAAATTGAACCCTAAATGATAATCCCTATACACTATTTACCCTAAACTATGAATGTTGAACCATCAACCATTAACCTTAAATGCTAAATTTTTAAATCCTAAAGCTCTATCCATTAACCATAATCTTGAGTTATCATATATATAGGGAAAGGAGAGGGGGCATTGTCTAAGCCATATCTTGAAAGGATAGGGGTCATTTTAACCTATATAGAGAAATGAATGACTAGGGGCATTCATATATAAGGCTTGAAGGTAGATTCTAGATGAATTCCTAATAATTTGTTGGTTTTTAATCAATGTGTCTATCAATATGTAAAAATGGATATCATATAGCATTTAACCTATAAAATACATATAATAATGATACAATCATTCAAACATTACAACTAACACATACCTAGTACTATATGTAGGTATGTTGTCAATCATACATGACATATTATTGTATTCATGTACAATCACTCAAACCAAAGACAAATGTATCCAATGAACCTAGTACACTCTATTTACACCTAAACCATTAACCCTAAACCCAAACCCCAAACCCTAAACACCATAAACCTTCAATTTTAAACCATAAACCTAAACCCTAAACACCATAAAACTTAAACACTCAACCCTAAACATAGAACTTTAAAATATTAAACCCTAGACTTTATATCCTAGATGATAATCCCTAACACCTAAACTTTAAGATCTTAACCCTAAATCCCAAACCATAAGCTTAAAATTCTAAATCCTAAACACTAAACAATAAAAACTTAACCTTATAGTTACTTAATATTAAACACTAACCTTAAACATAAAATTCAAAATCATGAACCTTAAACCCTAAACATAAAACCCCTAACCCTAACTTTTAACACTAAACCCTAATCCTTAAATAATAAGAACTAAAACATAAACTTTTAAAGTGTCACCCTAAACCACAAAACTAGAACCATAAAACCTGAAACCCAAAACCATATACCATAAATCCCAAAATTGGATAAACCCTAAATCTTAAAACCTAAATTTTAAAACCCAAAAAATTAATTCCAAACACTAAACTATAAACTTTGAACCCTAAACCCTTAACCTGAAACCCTAAAAATGAAACCTAAATGAGAAACACTAAAGATACATTATGGAGACCACTTTATATAGGAATGATACAAGCTTTGGTAATTCAGCTCAACCCCCTCTCCACTTTCCTATAATAATTCCTACAAAAGCATAAATATTTCAATGCAAGAAGAAAACATGCCATAACAAAGTCATTAGCACAAATGATAATAAATTATACTCATGACCCACATCATTATTTGATAATAACTCACAAAAATGATAAGATACAAAATTATTCGAAGCTTTCTCTCAATTATTTATAAATAACTATGTCTAGAAGAAGGATTTCACCTCATGTGAATCAAGCACAAAGAGGTAAAAAAGTATTATCTAGAATCGTTTTTCATCATCCCTCATCATTTAAATGAATTTTTTCCATGCAAGTGTAAAGAGGATATTATCTTATTTTTACCATGTAAATAATTCAACAATATCCCTAGTTTAATCCATCATGACCCTATTTAATCTACTAGACATGAATAATAATGATCACTGTAGTATACTCCAATAAAAAATAATAATTGAAACATCATTCAAGATTCATATGAAAAAGATATTATTTATCCTAAAACAAATTTATACGAACTATTGGATTGGAACACACTCTAATAGAAGAGAGAGTGACTAGGGATGATGATAGATTGATTATCCATGATGAATGACAATGAGAGAATTGTTAGGGACATTGAGGGATGAGGATATATGAGGAAGGGGTGATTAGGGATGATTAAGGATGATGAGGGTTGATGAGGGAGTGATTAGGGATGATTAGGTGTCTAATTAAATATGATAAAGGATTGACTATGGATGATAATAAATGATGATGGTTAATGGGGGAGTTATTAGGGATGATGAAGGGTGATGAGAGTGTGACTAGGGATGATGTTGAAGATGATGAGAGAGTGACTAGGTACGATTAAGATTGATGAGATTTGATGACCTAGAGTGTTTAAGGATGATAAACTACAATGAGGGATGATGAGGGAAGATGAGGGAGTGACTAGGGATAATGAGGGTTTATTATGGATGGATTAACAATAATTGAGGATAATGATAGCCAATGAGGGAGTGATTAGGGATAATGAGGGACATTGAGAACTGATGAGGGAATGAATAGGGATGATAATTGAATATAATGTATAATGATGGAGTTATTAGGGATGATGAAGATGAATAAGGGAGTGTCTTATGTGAATTTGGAGTTTTAGAATATGACTATATTCTACATGACTTTGTAATAATGCATGAGATTGGAATGGAAGAATGCATGGATTGGCAATCTATCTGACATTTATTTTAGAGTGAATAGTATCTTTTCAAAATGAATTTTAATTGTGTGTTGATTTATTTTATTTCAAATATAGTCTATTAGGGTGATTATATACATTCATGTCAAGTATAAGCTATCGTATCATTATTATAGGTACATGTCACGTATGAGTGAATGCATACATATATGTAATAGGTATGTGATAGATGTTATATATGACTTATAGTATCATGAATATAGGTACGCTATAATTTATACGATAAAATATAGTCATTTATGTATTTTTTATACACCCATTTATTTAAAAATCCACAAATTATTTAAGAATCCACCTTCAAGCTTAGGTATTTGATTGGGTAGGGCATTCTCAAGTAGTTAAAGTAGGTAGGGCATACTCAATTAGGTGAAATATTGGGAACAATCAATGGTATAGATCTATTACATACATAACATGATTCATAACATCTTTTCTCATTATATCTTATGATCCTAAAATTCTAAAAGCTAAACATTGGCAGGAATGGAATTTGAAAAACTAACTTCTAAATGGTAACTCCTACATATCTGTAATCAATTTTAGAATATGTTAAGTGGCCCTAGTTGGTTATATTTACTAAAATAATTGAAAATAATATATTTAAATTTAATTATAAAATTAAATATAAACTTATACTTAACATTTATTTTACTAAATAAATGCTTACAAAACCAACACCTCTAATTTCAAAATAGATAAAAATTACATGGCTTTCAAAAGATTGATTACAAAAATAAAACATGGCTTGCAAAGGGTGTATGCCCTTATCCAAGGGTGTACATCATTTATAAATGGTGTATGCCCTTTGGAAAGAATGTTATCCTTTATAAAGGTAATATGCCATTTTCAAATTGTAAACATCCAATTCCTAACACCATTTGTGCTGAAATTGTTAGTCTTACTCAAATTGCACTCAAATGCACATTTTAGGTCAAAATCCATAAAACATGTTAAATGGTTTTAAATTATCATTTAAAATTTCACATTTAGGTCAAAGTATCCCTAAATAGGGAAATTAAATTTATGGGCCATCTAACTTTGATCAATTCATTATGAATCAAAATGATGATTTCACCTTTTTGTGTTCTAGATCACTCTTTTCTTATAATTCATTGGTACACATCATGTACCTTTGTTATTTTATGTTTGAAACATCCTAAATGGTAATATGGTTCCAATGTAACTAACATCACCTTCCAATTCTTCTTGAGTGAAATTATGACTCAATAATATGAATTTCTGACTATTTTAGTTAATTGAAGGCCAATTTTCAAATAAATACACAAATGCTGATTAACCATATTTAAGGCTAATTAATCTAAATCAAGATCTTAATTGGATTTTCCATGAGAGTTGTTAAATATTTCTTTTTAAAATTTATTTATATTATATAAATTATCAAGTGATGTCATCTATGGGGTGGCATCTATCAAGTCATAAGTGCCTAAAATATAAAGATTATGGATCCCCCATGCCTCTTTATTACCTCCCATGTCTCATCCATGTCCCTTATTCCAAAGTCATGATGAGGATAATTATGGATTTTAATTACATAATTTAATTAATCGATGACCACACATCTCAATATTGAGATGAATAGTCATGGTTGATTCTGGTCATTCTTGAAAATTTATAAATAGAGAGGCAATGGACATCATTTTTAAGCTTGACTATTGTAAAGTTATAATGTTAAATTTATTCCATAATCCTTTGTATTTGATCATTGATTTAGTTTGCAAGATTCATTGATAGGCTAGTTTAGTAATTATAAATCATGAGCCTAGGTTTTATGGAGTGTTCCTGAGACATTAGAGGATTTTGCCACCATTTTTGATAAAGACAAGGATGCTTGATCAAGGGATAACATGCTTTTGAGCTGCTTTTGGAGAATGGATTCACTAGGGATGGTATATATTTCTTACTTTCTTTCATTTATCTTTCATTATCATTAGTAATTTTCACATGAATAGATAGGCTTAGTAAGTTAGTTCTCTATGCATTTATTTTGGATTTATGGACTAATGTTTGAATAACTTACATTGTAATCCTAATCTACACAAAGGGTGTACATATTTTGCATCGGGAGTACGCCTTTTAAACATTTTAATATTTTTTTTTCCCTCCAAATATATGTTAGGTACAAGCTTGGGGAGGTTTTAACCTACCTTGAAACTGGTCATGAAGTATCCCCCTTAGTTTCAAGGAAATTTAGGAGTATTTTTCATCTTTGTTGACACACTGATCAGGCAACTTTTATTATTAATTTTTTTTGAAACATGGATTTGTATAGGATAATGTGTCACTTTATAATATATGTTTTTTTTAATGTTAGAATACTATTTATAATTATTATTTAATTTATACATAACATACCTCATTATGGACTATACACATATCATTACAAATTCCATAATAAATTTTTGAATATTAATCAAAAATTTATAAAATTTATATCTCAACAATCTACACATTGTCAACTTTGCATAAAAAACAATTTTATTTTCATGAAGTTAAGGTCAAAAACTTGGTTTCGTGTACTTGAAATTTTGAATTTGTAGTTGTCTTGACTTATAAAATTATTTAGGTCTGTACACATGCACACACATCTTTCTACAAAAATTAACCAACCTATTGTAATAAATTCATTTATCTCACACACTTTTATCATCTGGTATTGGACAAAATATATATTTAAAAACTAAATTCAAAATTCTATAATTCATGTTTTTATATCATTGTCAAATTGCTTTTCAAAGTGTCTCTAACATTCTCTCCAAGTTCAACTATTGTTATTTTTAGAAAAAAGCTGTCACTTTATACCCACCCTTTTTTCCCCCATTATCCTAAATCTAGCCTTTAAATTAATTTTAAAACCCCTCAATAAGGAATATTAGTCCTAATAGACCTACAAGGGTTGATCATATCATTTGAGTCTTATTTTATAATATCCTTCTAGTCCAATAGATCTAGAAGGTGTTTTAAACCTATGAAATAATATCAATACAATTGATAACATAATATAATATCTCATATAGATCTTATAAATTTATTGAGTTTAGAAACTAAGATTTAATGTGGG
>JARHVA010004532.1:1375000-1397500 GCA_037957365.1 Torreya grandis | reverse complement strand
TAAATTCAAAAAAATCATGTGGTGTAGGATTATGTAGGATGGTGGGGGATTGAGTTGGATGTTAATTCGGGAGTGGAGAATATTTAGATGGAAGGGGACTCGCTTAATATCATTAATTGTTTGAAGGGGAGTTCCCAACCTTCTTGGTTGATTTATAGTACTATGGAGGATGGAAAAATGCTTATCTTCTCATTAAAAATATTAACTATTTACCATGCCTAAAGGGAAGGCAACAAGGAAGAAGACAATTTGGCTAATATAGGGTTTAAGAGCGACTCACTAAAGTATTGGTTTGGTGATGTGGACATTCCTAATGATGTCACATCTATTATTCAAAATAAAAAATCCCAATCAAATGTGTGACATCATAAATAAATATAAATATTGGTAAATCCACATCACGTGGGTCTATTTTTGAAGCTTCATATATTGTAATGATGATCTATTCATACCTAAAGGTAAAACATGAGCAGAAAATTTTATATTTAAATGTTATAATTAAATTGAAAAAGAAAAATAAGGGCTTTCTCACTTCAACAAACACTCATAAATTTTTTATAACTTGAAGTGAAGTTAATAATCTAGTTATGGGTGGTAATAAAGACAAGGTAAAGTCAATTTCTTGTTCAAAGGATAAAGAGTACCCTTACATCTAGAAATAGATGGTGAACTGTCTAACTTCATGAAGAGGATTGTAGGGCATGATGTGGTTATTTCTTATGATTTATCAAAAGGATAGTCTGACAGACAAGTCAAGATACACACTCTCAAGATCACCATCTCTAAATAAATTATTTGTGAGGTTACATGTATGGATTATGATGAGGTTAAGGCATTTAAGGATAAAAAAATAAATAAGAGTTGTTTAATATTTTTTATATTGCTAATAATAAAAAATTGAAGACATCTAATTAGAAAGGTTTCCTTCATGTTGACTTGCCTAGAAAATATCCATAAGTGTGTTTTCAGGTTATGAAATACATAAATCTAGAGGTTAATCACATATTTATTTTCTCTTACCATTTTCATTTTCTCGACCATTTCTTAAGGCACCCAATAAGCATTCCTTTTTTCTATTGAAGTCTCTAGAGGTCTTAGTCAACAATTTCAAGAAAAATCCTTTTTCTAACCTTATTCACCATGGTCTTATCCTTTTGATTGTTAAAATGGGGTATCTCCTTTGGGGTAAAGATATTTTAGAGGAAATTCATATTCTTAGTGACCAGCAAGAGTCTACAATGTATATTGAGGATTTTTTGAAAAATGGAGAGGGAAAGAAGTCTATGGGGTTATGGGGAGAAAATGTTTCAATAAATTTATCCATTGGATTAGTTAGAAAGGAAACCATGTTCATGTTGACCCATTTACTAGTATGGGTCTTTCTTCTTATAAGTATAATTTTTGTATTCAAGTTGAAAAGTCACTGCAAAATCTCTAGATAAAAATTTTAGTCTAGAAGCTTTTGCGTACAAAGATTTCAAAAGAAGTGGACAAGATGAAATTGTTGTTGAATTTGATGGAATCTTTCTTAGGGAAGGGTGATAATCTTATAGATGGTAATGAAAATATGAGGGTGTTTGTCTCAACCCCATCCTTTAAAAAGGGCAATAAATATCATAGTAGGGAGGGAGAGATAGAAAGGAAGAAGATTGGATAGGTAAAGGTAGAAGTAAGAGTTATGGTAATTAAAAGAAAGAAGGAAATAATGGATTCTCTATAGGTCCCTAACAATAAGACTAGGTGTAAGGAAAGGAATAAATAGAATTATGGTACTAACAAGTTGGTTCTTTATTTAGAGTTAAAGGACTCGAGTTCTTAAACTCTTTGGGCATATTTTTTGTTGTCTCTTTGATAGATTTTTCACAAAAGTTTTTCTATTGTATTTAGGTGTTTATAGTTGATCAAAACTTATGGATCTATTCAGTTTTTATTTCTATTTATTGTGTTTTCCTATCTTGTGGTTATTTTTTATGAGTATAGTCCCCTTAACATATTTATTTACTTGATCTAATAAAGAAATCTTGACACTAACAACCATGCTTTACAATTTATTATCAATCAAAGTAAATTGAGTCAAGGCACACTAAATAGGTTGAATTATTGAAAAGCTTTTCCTTTTTTGTTAAACATAAAAGTGAAAAATCTAACAAAATTACTAATTTTTTAAGAAAGATAAATATGATTATATAGGAGATGAAAGTAAACATCATGGTTTTTGATGTTTTAAAAGATCTATATTAGGAAGATACAGACTTTAAAGAGCAATATCAATCATGTAAAGATCCTAAAAGTAGATATAGAAGTTGAGGGATGGAGTACATGTTAGAATAATGGATATTATTTGAACATAAATAGCTATGCATTCGTAAAGGATCCATGAGGTAGAATATAGTTAAGTAATAACACAATGGTAGCCTTATAGGACATTTTGGGTAAGATAAAATTCTTGCTCAACTAAGTGCACACTACTTTTGTCCAAGTATGTCATCTGATGTAATTTTTTTTTTTTAATATGTGGAGGATGTCAATATGAAAAATGGAGAAAATAAAATACAGTGTTATGTCATCCATTACCCATTTCCAATAGGCCATGGGATTCATTAAGTATGTATTTTATTCTAAAGATACATAAAACTCAAAAAGGTAAATATTCTATTGTTTGGTAGTTGACATATTTTCCAAAATGGCTCATTTTATTCCTTATTAGAATACAATTGATGCAACTCACATTGTCAATTTGTTATACGAGGAGATATTCAGATTACATGATTTTCCTAATAGTATTATTTTTAATAGAGACAGTAAATTTGTTTGTCATTTTTGGAGGAAAATCTAGATAATGTTGGGAACTCATTTGAAATTTAGTTTTACATATCATCCTCAAATAGATAGTCAGAATGATGTAGTCAATAGAAGCCTCTGAAATATCCTTAGTATGTTGTTGAGTGATCATCCTAAATAGTGGGATCAAGTCTTAGCATAAGAATAATATGCCTACAATGATTCACCAAATATAAGTACATGTATGAGTCATTTAAAATTTTGTATTGCATGCATCCTAAAGGATAGTATGACTTGATAAATCTAATACAACAAGAAAAGAGAAGTGCATATCGTGAATAATTTGCAATAGCTATGTATGAACTCCGTTAATAGGTAAAGTAGAGGTTAGAGGTAAGTTTAAGAAAGTACAAAAAGAAATATTATTTGAAAATTAAATAAGTATAGTTTGAACTATCAGATCTTATATTATCCCATCTTATAAAATAAATATTTCTTAAAGGGCAATATTAAATATTGAAGTTGTAGAATATTGGACCTTATAAGGTCCTTAGGAAATTCTTAACAAATTATTATGAATTGGATATTCCAATAGATATTGGAGTCTCACATATTTTCTATGTTGCTAATATATATCCTTTAAAATAAAGAGAAAATAATGGCATATCATCATAATATGTACAAGATTAGATCATTCCTTTGGAATAACAACTAATCTAGAAATCACCAAATCAACTTGAAACTATCATAGACAATAGGGTGATTAAACGGAAAAGAAGTAAGGAATATTTTTTAGTATTTGGTAAAGTGTAAATATCATACAATTTATGACTTAAATTGGATGTCAACTTCAGATATCAACAAACATGACAGTATAATAGAGAAATTCGTGAATAGGAGTCCATGAGAGATTCCTTTGGTACCTCGATAGTCTGATGGAGGTGCATCATTATAATTATATTAAATTTGTATTTTTAAGAGTCTTTAGATTCTTATGGAGTCTTATAAATAAATAATAGGTCATGTTTGAGGCCTTAAAAGTTAGTCATAGGCTAGTTAATGTCTTTGGTAAATTTTCCTAGCAAAAGTCTAATTCAAATTTTAAGATGCTTTTCTTATAAATATATAAATAGTATTAAATAAAAGGTCATGATGAGTTATAATGAATTTATTATGGATATTATATATATTAGTATTGTAGTCCTTTTCTCACTCATATAAATCCTAAAAGGTCAAATAAGGTAAATGTAACTAAATAATTACTTATACAAAGTCTTTTTCTATTTTGAGTATAAATAATTGAGGAGAATCTCAGACCAAATTAAATAATTCAAATATTCAGAATGTTTTTAATAAAATAATTATAATAAAAAATGCATAAGAGGATAAGTTGAAGGTCAAAAATGAACATAAAAATACAAATTTTCATGATTGTAGACCTAATGATAGTCTGTTATTGAGTCTCAAAGGTTTTTACATGTATTTGTGTGATTTTCTTATATGAATAAAGGATTTTGTGACTATAATTACTTGTATAATATTTTTTTCAAGTTTAAAAACAATAATTCAATGATTTTTTGATGACCTTGAACTGATTTTAAAGTTTGGATGGTCAAAATCTCATGAAAGCCTACTTTTCATGTTCACAGTCATACATAGATGATTTTTTTACATATTTATTAGTGCATGAGGTTGATTATAAGTTTATACAGGTATTATAAGGTTGTTAAGTCTCATATATAAGTTTTTATTCATCTAAAATGTGTCATTGCTTTATGAAACAACCTTAGTAAGTTCTTGGGTCCCTTGTTTTTTGAGAAAATAATATATTAGGGTTTCTAACAAAAATAAACTTTGTAACTCAAACTTTAACAAGTGGAAATATTTAAAACTTTTAGAATAGTTCACATAATATTTTTTTAAATAAATTTAATTTTTTTAATGTTGAAATAACCCTTGTGGATTTCACTATAATAGATTGTGTCTATGTGTTTTTGAAGGTGCTCTTTGAGAAGGACTAAAAGATGAATTTATTTTTGTTTTCATTTAGTGTTTGGGTCTTAATTTTTTATAATGGTTTAAATTCCTTTATGTTCATTTAGTAACACTTGAATAGAGTATTCTAATTTAAATTAAATTTGAATTGAGATGAAAATTGCTCAAGAATGTATATTATTCCTTATAGACCAATAATGGTTAATCATAACATTTGAATCTTATTTGATAATCTCCATCCAATCCAATAGAGCTAGAAGGTGCTTTAAACCTATGAAATAATATCAATATAATGGGTAATATATAATATATGATATAGATCTTGTGAATTTTTTTGAGTATAGAAGCCAAGATTTAGTTTGGGAAGATTACAAAGTTGTAGACCTCTTATTTATTAGATATTAGAATCAAGATAAAAGTAGAATCTTCACTACATCACATTCGTGAAATAAGATTCACTAAATATATTAATTTCAACCCTCATAATATTGACACATTATTATAAATTACAAGAGATGAAAAAAATAAATCAATTCAAACTTCTAATTTTATTCTAATTTATTATTTAATGCCATTAATTATATTCCTATATCAACACCTATAGTTACATATGTGATAGTATCCCTACGTATGTGAGAATCACTTGGTATAGAAAAAATTAATATGGTTATTTATAGGTGGCAGTCATAAACACCCTCCATCACCACCACATTAGTTATATTAATAAATTATCCTAATTCATATCCTCTTGATAAAAATCTTATAGACTTACATTCAACATTATTAAAATTAGAGTAAGAGATATTTAAGCCTACTCACTTAAATGATTATTAAATTATACTTCGTAATCCTTTGGCACCTGATATATATTCTTACATGTTACTAAAGAAATTCATATCTCCTAAACTACCACTTTATGGATTCAAAGGTGATCATTAACAACATCTTTGTTCATTCCATGTCTCATGATTGAACTGTGATTATAATGATAAATTAAATACCAAGGTCTCTCCATGAACTCTCAGAGTCTATGATATATCATGTTTATAAAAAAATTCACTTACTTCAGTTCGATCATTTAACCCTTTGGCATATTAATTTTGAGCACACTTTTCCATCATGATTGGTGAAAATCTATCTTATGCACAAACTAAAAAACTTAAGGGTATAATCAGTTAATATGTTCTTTAGTAAAAGACTATGCTAGCTAAGATGGAAAATTATATGGTAAATAATGAATTATAATATATATTTAATAAGATCTTTCTATCACCACTCCATGAATCAATATTTTTCAATAAATTCAGATATTTCCATGGGTTGTGCCATACAATCAAATAAATTAAATTCAAGCCCATAGTTTTAACTAAGATAAAATATGGAGCAAATGTTCCATCTACTTCAAATATAAAATTTTAAATAAAGCCAACCTACAAGGCTAAATCTAAAAATAACATAAGTCAAGAAAGACTAAAAGTTAATGGAATATCACAACCATAAACAAATAATAAATTGGAAGATCCACTAGGGAGACAATTCACAAGGTTACCATAACATATTCATATATTGTTATGTAAACTACTAGATTGTAATATCATATCTCTACCTCCACCATTCAATATATTTATGAACAATCCTAAACCTAAGCACTTCAAATGTAGTGCATATTATGATTTCCACATATGTATTAGGCATTCTAAAAACAAAATTATCAGGCTAAGGCATATGATATAATATATTATCAATGATAATACTATTGAACTAAGCACACCATTGAAGGAAGTTAAACCACAAGAAAATGAGAATATGAAATTGAATATCTTCAATGATAATTTTATAAATTATGATACAAAAAAAAAAAACAATGAATTCAAATGTACATAATGTGTAAAATGTAATCATCCTCTTCATACATATGGTTATCCAATAGATAGAATTATTGGTACATTTACAATCACATTAGCATAATGTCTAGTGATCACATTTGATGATAGTGAAATTGATGATGATGATGATTTAGATAGGTATGTTATATTAATTCAAGCTCACATAAACAACTAACATATACATAATGTCATGGTTGATAATGAGTTAATAAAAAATACATATAAATGACACTCATCCATAGTTATGGATACATAAAGCAATATATACATGCGACATAAAAATAATCAAATCATTTAATAAACGTACACAAAAAATTAATAGGCATAAAATGCTACTAATTCAAGTTGGTTTAACAATAGTGTCTACTCCATTTATAGTCTATCCAATTAAAAATTTATTTAACATGTTATTAAGCTTCTATTAGATACATAAGATTCATGGTACCTTATAATCTACATATATACTTAAAATACATGAATTGTAAACAAGAGGTCATAGTCCAAGGCATATAATATGAGTACCTCCTATAGTCAGTAGTAACTCCTCCTCCTCCCCAAAAATCAACATATTTATTTAAGGTGCCTATTTGATAACATAATAAAAAAATAATATCACCAATTTAAAATCAACATACAATGAAAATCAATACACCCATTCAAGAACATAGTGTATAGTTAGTTGCATAACATATACAAAATATTTATATACAAATTATTACAAGGAAATTTATACACCTTTAAAAATAATAATTTTATCATCAAAGAGTTACTCAAGGTTTAAATAAATATAAATCTAATATTAGACATCTTAAAGTATCACCTTGGACAATTCAACATATTCCAAAGCAAAGACAATAAATGAGACTTTCTTATACTATACAACAAAATCCACCAAGTATTTCAACTCCTCCATTTATAAATCTTATAAAATAAGATATAATAAGTGATCATGATAGTTTTATTATGGTATTGGACACCATTTTAGAATCATATTCATCTACATATAGCACTTTTCACCCATAAAATTCATCTTCAGCATCTATGATCCAATCATGCACTATTTTCCTCCTATTGATGGAATCATAGGCTAGTTCAATTTTAAAGAAATAAAAATTTCATAAAAATTATTTGAAAAAACACAAAAAGAACCCAAATATTCCGAAAATAATCAAATGTTGTGAAAATACAAAAACATTGAAAAAATGAAATCAGACTTGAGATAAAGTGTAGGTTTCAAAAATCTAGAGTACATGTTTACAATGATTTAAAGTAATAAAAAAATAGATTCTAACAAAGATTACATATTTTCAAAGATTCAAATTAATGTAAAATCAGATTTTATAATAAAGTACATGTTTTCGAAAATTTATAGTAATTCATAATTCAAACATTTGATAGATATTGGCAATAATCATATAGACTTTTAGGGCATATGACATGCATACACACTTACTTTAAAATGACTCAAAATATATATCTATACACACTTTAATGAATATGCAAAAACATATGAAAAATAGTTACAATATCAAAAGTTATTGGTTCAAAACATAATTATGATTGAGCATATATATGCATGACATTCTATATCATTTTGGCAAATTTTCAAAGTTGAAAGTCACAATTTAAAACATAAAAAAAAACACAATACGTTTTCATAAAAAAGTTTCAAACTTCAAAGTTAAAATGTCAAAGGAAATATATTCAATTCAATTCAAATATATAAGTAATAAGGTCGTGATGGGGGAATGAATATTGTTTATTATCTTTCGATCCTACAAATAGAATTGAGATTTGTTTACAACATTCTGATTCAAATCTATTTTAGGTAATTTACATTGAAATTTAACAATACTTAATGACCATGACTTTAATTTTAACAAATAGTATTTGTGGTCTAATATTATATTGTTAGTGATGTATGGTTTATTTTAGTAATACCCAATGACATTGGAATAAATTATATCAATCCAAATGTGGTTCCAATTAGTGCATTGAGTAATACTCCCTATTCATGTGATTTTGAATAATTAATCATTATAACTCAAGCACTTTATTATATGTTTAAAAATGCAACTTGATCACACTCAAACTCAAAATTGGTTCAAATTATCCAAGTGTTTCAACAAGGGGGGATAGATATCTATCATCAGTTACATGATACATGCAAAATTTGGTTTACCTACATAAAAGTATACTCTATCTTTGCTCTCTTTTTAAATTTACAATTCTCAAAGTTCAACTTTTTCAAATTTCAAAGTGAGCAAATAAATACTCTATGATATGTTACGAGGTTTTCTAAATTTGAGTTCCCTACACAATCAAATTATATTCTCAAAGACAAAGTTTGTTTTACACACTCAAGTTCAACTTATTTCTCTTTTACTCTATAAATTGAATTACTAGATTAAAGGTGAGGTTAGGGGGGAGGCAAGGGGAGAGTGGGGAAATGGAATGTAGACACATAAATCTAATCACATGAACATAAATATTATAGTTATTTACACATCCAAAACCACATGACTTTCACATAAATACATGACTCTTATCCATCATTATTGTTATCTATTTATCAATATGCAAGCTTGACCCTTTATTTTATGTTACTACTACATATAACTTCCAATGTAAAATTATCAAGATACTTAAAATCACCCTCAGACCATATCTAGTTAGCGATAGGTATCCTTGATCTTTTGTTGTAAGTATTCCCTATGCAAATATGAGTGTATTTTCCCTCCTACCCACTTAGGTCGATCACACCCGATCCAAATAATGGCTAATTTCCAAAATTCAAATCATTATTTTGGGTATTCCTACACATCTCATATGTTTTATAAATTAAATTATGAAAAAAATCACCTATAAATACATATCAAATATCATTCATTATACCCACTTTCTATTCACTTGTTTCAAGATTATACATTATTACACACTGAGAAAATATTCACTATTATTTCCAAATTCAAGATCACTCAAAATGAGCAACTATAGACCAAGTCTAGAACATTCAAAATAAAATTAAGAGTTACTAATATTATTTTTCTTATTTTTTAGTTACACACACATTATTAGGTAGAACTTTTTTGCAATCACCCTAGGTGGGAGGACTAAGTGGGCTTGATATATAGATGATGATTAGTCATCAAGAAGATTATTGAGGGAAATCCAACCCATAAAAATCCACTTTCGATTTGAATATTTTTAGGCTATGTAAGTGCCCTTAGGGTTTTTAAGATAAAATATTACAAAAATATGAATTTTATGTGACAAATTTGAATTTTGATATCTCAATATGCTTAGTAGACACAAATATAGAAGGCACAACAATCATTTTTTGTCATAGTCAACCAAATAAAGTCCATGGTCAATGGATATGAGAAGCTTATGTTCCTAAACACTGAAAATATTCATATCCATTAATATTCCTTGATTATACCTTTAATTTTTTATTTAAAAAATACTACTTTCTTTGTCTTCCTTTGTTCGTCAATGATCATAAACAACTGGGATAAGTCCACAATCAACATACATGAATGGCATGCACTATCATCCACTAAAATAATATTTGTTTAAAATCAATTTTATATTATTTTCTGGACTCTACACATGTACCATCTCCTATTTTACAAGTTTCCACTTTTATACATTCAAAAAAAGTTAACTAAAGTCCTAGTTTGAGCTAAGTTCCCTAGTATTTTCCAAAAGTAATATTTTTTTAATATCGTACATATTTATAATTATGTTATACTATAATTTGAAAAATATTATAACATAACATAATTCATTTTTTCATCAATAATATATTAAAACACTTTGCCTGATGTGTAGTCTTAGATGCTAGGATTAACTGGACAACCATGTACATCTATTTAGAACATTGATAAATTCCTTGATCAAAATTGAAAAAAATTTAAACTTGATCAGGATATATCCATTAATATCACTAGGATGAATATTATCTAATATTTTAGTATTTCTTGATTATAGTGAAAAGTTTCATTATCTTTATTATCATGTTCATTATTAACATCATCTTCTATTTGTACATAACTATAAAGAGTTGCATTATCGCATTGTTCAAAAGTGTTTTTTCTATCCATTTTATAAGATTCTAAATGAATATGAATATGCTATACATTAATTCCAATTCATCTATCATTATGACTTAGAGGAATATAAGAAATAACCTTCTTGAGTGGAATGCAAAGTTATAAAAAAAAAATGAAAATGGGTTCAACTAGAGAGGGTGTGTTTACTTTGTATGCTCTTAGACATACTTATCCTAGTCATAAAATAATGAACAAATCCCCAAAGAGAATTAAATATTAAGGAATACACCATCCCATAGCCACACTATCATATCTTTAGGGTACATTAAGAGTCACTTCTAGGGATAATTACTTACTGGCACACTACAATAAAAAAGGGTCAAAGGCTTCATATCAGTGACAAATAAAAACCCTAGGCCTTTTCAATATACCATTATAAAAATGTAAATTAAAATCCTTATATAATGGCTTGGGTATTGGAGAGGTACCCCTCACACCATGATTTAAGTAAAATTGAATACTTATTTGCCTTGAATGATTTCTCATATGTGTCTTAAAACTATTGGAACATATTTTTTTAAAATCAATAAAAAAAAGAAATTCTAAAATCTAATGAAAATTAAATCTTTTTTGGAAAGTAATTCAAGAATTAAATTTTAAGACTCAATGTCAAAGGTAATTTCTATTTAATGTCTAGAAATTAATAATTCAGCTGAAACCCTAAAAAAAAAACATAAAGTAAATAAAATATTGAAAAAATGTATAGGTTCACTAATATATTTTACCTTGCTTTTTATTTTACAATTAAGATGTGTGTCTAATAGGTCCAAAAATTGAAATATGTCATAATGTTAAATATATTTAATAATTAACAACTATAATTTTGCAACTTTCTAAATATTGAAAATTAATTCTTTTGGAAAACTCTAAGAAGAGATGTACATACCTAAAATATGACTTTTTTGTCTATATTTTTGTGTTTGACAATGTGAATCAGTAGAAGATAAGACTGTGATTATGTCTTATCAACATTATAATATAAAATTATTTATACATAGGTCTTCATGTTTTACCATATATTTGATATGATAATAAAGTTTTGTGTGACTAACTGGTGTAAAACTAGATAGATATCAAAATGCTAAAGAGAATTAACATGTAAAAAATCAAATTTTAGAAATAAAAAAATAAAGAAAGCTTCTATTTTTAGAAAATACTAAGAATAAGTGTATTTATCTCAAACTAAGATCTCTATTGATTATTTTATGTGTCTATAAGTATAAATCAACAAGATATGTCACTATATAGTTTCAAGATTAAGAATAAAATCTACAAATACTCTTAGACAAGTCTACCCTAGTTGGAGTATATTTAAGGATGCTTGAGTCTATTGACCATGACATTGTCCCAGTTGACTATGACTGACGACTGATAAATAAAGTATGTTTTTGATATATTTAGATAAAAATTATAATTAGAGCATATTTTAAGACAACACCATTATAAGTTGACATAAATGGAAGCCACTCATGTCCATTAATCATGGACTTGTCCTATTTGGCTATGATAAAATATAAATATTTTTCCTCATACACATTAGCCTTTTACGTATAATGTTATATTAAAATTTAGATTATGTTTCACAAAATTCATTTTTTCCCTTATTTTTCCATTTAAACTCAAAATTCACATTGAAATATTTAAAATTTGTAAAAAATAGGGGAGGATAATGGGTTTAGCTGACCTCAATCACCCCCTTCATGATTAGCCACTACCTACATATCCAATATTCCATGGAATAAAATCAATCTCACATACTTTTCCCACTTAGAGTGATTGATAAATTATTCTCCTTGATTCTATCTATGCATCTATAAATGTGGCTTTGATACTTGATAATGACATCTATTAATTTTCTTTGAGTTGATTTCTACATGTCTTATGGTTGATCCTTATGAATAATATTTACTATGGAAATAATATGACATATTTTATCAATGTCAAACAATGTATAAACTAGAAACTAAGTGATAAAAAGTGGTGATAATGAATGATCTTTGATGTGTATAAATAAGTAAATATTCTGATAAGTTTCTTTAGTTGACCTTTTAAAACATTATGGAAGACCCAAAATATTGTTTTAATTTTTTTGAACTATCAATTATTTGGTGTAGGACATGACTACCCTAAGTTAATAAGAGTATGACATGACTCCAATCTACCTATATTATAGTTGTCCTAAAAGATCAATGATAACTTTTTTTTTATCAAAAGATAGTTTAAATATGTTATTTAGAAGCATGAGCATGTGCATTTGAATTTGAAATCTCTATGTAGTAGTGACATAAAATAAAATATCAATCTCACACATAGATAAATGGCTTAGAGGAATGGTGGATAAGACTCATGTATCTCAATATGTGTCAATAATTACCATTGTCAAGTAGATATGACCAGATTTACATGTCTACATACCCCTTCCCCTAGAATATTCTAGTAATGCAATTGGTAGAGTAAATGATAAATAATTTGAACCTGAGTGTGTAAAACACACATTAACTTTAAGAATATAATCCAATTATATAGGGTACTCAAATTTATAAAATAGTATAATAGTACATGAATTAGTCATTTGTCATGAAAAAATGAAAAGAGAGAAAAGAATAAGTACACATATTTGTAGGTTAAACCAAATTTCCATGTAACTTGTGATTGATGATGTAAATTTGTGCCCCATTGTTGAATTATTTTAATAATTTTAACCATTAGCAAATTTAGAGTGACCAAGTCCCAATTTTGAATAACTAATCAAGCCCTTGAGTTGGAAAATATGCATGCTTATCAGTCTCATGAATGTGGAATTGTATTCAATGTAATAATCCAAAAAAAATTACCATGATGGGTTCATTAAAAATTACATCAATGTTATTGAATATCACTAGACTTGAATTGTGCATCACTTATTATATAATATGAAACCACAAAATAGGTTCACTAGAATAAATCCCCATGTTGTTGAGTGTCTCTAGACTCAAACATATATTGCTCATAAAATAATGAACCACATGTTTGCATATGGATATATATTTTCTATTTTCATTATTGAAAGAGAATGAATAACATTCATTCCCCCATCATGACTGCATTTTTATTTAATTCGAATTAAAATTAATATTTTTCCTTTGAAGGTGTAACTTTGAACTTTAAAAATTTGCATGAATAAGTATCATTATTTTTAAATTTGAAAATTTTAACTTTTAAAATGTATGTATGAATAAATATCATGACTTTATTAAATTTAAATTTTTAAAATGTATATATGACCATGAACAAGTATTATTCCCACTAAATCACTACCAAGTGATATATAATCCTTAATTTTGACTATATTTTCAACTTGTAACTTTTCTTTCATAATTATTTTGCATATTCTCATGAATATGCATTCAAGTGTGTATGATTATGTATTCTAAGACTTTAAAAATTGAGTGCATGTGCATTTAATATGCACCCATAATTTGTATTAATGTTCCAATATATATCATATATTTTTGAATTTTTTTAAATTTGTTTTAGCCTTTTAACACTATACTTTTTAATAGAATCTTTGAAATCTTCTATTTTGTATATTTCAACCTTGTACTCTATCTCAATTTTGATTTTTTTCAATTCATGTAGGCTTAAATTTGTAATACAAGTCCATTGTTATGCCCCTTATTTAACATGAGGGACATGGTTTACAATAAACTTTCATTTTAGTGGTGAATATTCATTAATTCATGAATATTTAGTTTTGGGGAAATTAAATTTGGTGAGTTTTTAGGGTGCAATAATTGACCCTTTTGCCTAAAATTATAAGATTTCATTTTTTATGGGTTATATCACCAACAATTTAAAATATTTATATCATTATCCATACAATTCATTATATATATAGTATAACTACATATGTTTCCACTCCCAAAAGTCATGATCTTACCATCAAAGTATATTTCTTTAATGGATTGTGAAGATCTTGATAGTTGAGGCTACACTCCACTTCTTGACTAATTTTAGACTTTTATTAATCAACATCTACCAAAATGATATTGCACAAAGGAAATTCAATGCCTAACAACATAACACCGCATGAAGGTAGAATATCAACTGGTGGCACCGTGGTACATGATGTAAATCTACCACCCAATGTCACCATGCCATGTGATGGCAATCTGTCACCCAATGGTATTGTGATACATGAAAAAAAAACTACCACTTAGTTGCAAGGTGCCACATGATGGTAATTTACCACTAGGAAACAATTAATGGGTGATGGTAACCTACCACCCAATGGTAATGTGTCATGTGATGGTAATGTGTCATGCCATGCCAGTGTGTCACATGATGGTAAGGTACCATATGGTGACACCTTGATACCTGATAGCATTATATTTCATGGGTATAGGTTGAAATCTGATGGCACTGGGGAAGCCAGCCATAATAAACTACCTGGTAACAAAGTTTTGGCATCAAGAGGAAATAAAAATAGTAAAGCACTACAATAAATACCAAAAAAATACATCATGTCTTATTTTGAAAATCTAGGAAAGAGGGTTGTGTAAATAACAATAACTTCAAATACAAGTAATTTTGAAACTTATTTTAAAAATATCACTTTAATTTTGTTTTACTATATAATAATAAAAAAACTATTTCAATATAGAAATTGACATGGATATTAACACTATTTCACTTGAAAGGATTTATCCCAATAAATTCTCACCACTTAAATATTTTATTGATTAAATACCACCCCTATAAGACATACCTCAAGGTATTTTAGTAGAACACACTCCTCTGGGCACTTCATAAGAAACATGCAATTCTTTTCAGACACCTAATTTTGTTAAAAAACCCGCTCAAAAAAGTTGATAGAGGAATAAAAGTACATGGAAAATAGGAAAGAATTTTGATGTTAACTAGGTTACAAAATTTCCATTTATGGAACCTGTAGAACCAAAACATGATAATGAGCCTCCAACATAATGTAGATGTACAATTTATAGTTAGAAACTTGAAAAATATCATAGAATGCAACTTAAATTGGAAAAATTTGAGAAACATCATGGGAAAATATACATATCTGTCAAGAAATGATATGGATAGATAAATAGTCATAGATGTTGAAATGGAGAAGAATGCATGCATGTAAGATATGCATGGGAATATTAAATTGATCATAAAGGAAAAAAACATATTTTTGAGAAAGGGGGAACAATCAAAGCATAATTTGGAAAAGTTATGCACTCCAATCTTAGGAGAAAATATGTACAACTCTCTACAATTTTCCACATTTAAAAAAGGGAAAAGCCATTTTTTTTTTTTTAGATTACAAAATTTTGTTTCAACATAATGGGTTTTTTGATATTCCATAGTCACATTGGTTAGATAATAGTGATTAGGAAATGATAAAATTTCTAACTATTATTGAGAAGGAATATTTAAAATAAAGTGTTAAGAGATCATATTTTATCTCTCTATCCATCGATGAGGTTACTACATTTGGCAACACAGTATGGGTTTGAATGCATGTGTACACCTTCAAAAACTATTCAAGGTAATCTCATCTTTTAGATGTCCATAAAATGGAAGAAAATTGTAATTCAAAAAACCTCCGTAAATTGGTTTTATCCAATTTAAAGGAGAGAGTTGGGATGGATGATTATGACATATCTATGAAGCTAGTATGTGTTGGTGATGATGGAACATTTGTGATGTAGGGGCACAAAAAGGGTCTTTGTGTTCGACTACAAATAATGGTTTCTCTATTTATGATTCCAATCCATTGCATGGCACATAGGATGAATCTTGCTTACAAAATTGTTAGCACATTTAATAATGTCAAAAAAATGGAAGAGTTGATTCATGACTTGCATGCGTAATTTCAAGTAGCCCAAAAATATTTATGGAGTTCCAAAAATTTACAATTGGGGTGATAGATGGTAAAAAATATTGAAATATATTGAAACTAGATGGATTTCCATTTATGGATCTACTTGTAGAAGTTTTTAGGAATGTCCTTCTTTGATAGGGTTTATGTATAAATATCATATGGAAGTTGTTAAAGAAAAAGATTTCTTGTGTTGTTTAATGGATTTAGAAACATTAATCACATTATGCAATATTTTACCAATGTTGAAGGAAATCAACTATTTAATGAAACATGCCCAAGAGAGATCTATCTATATTGTTTACATCATAAGTTTGAGAAAATGTGTATGTCAATGTTTACATATATTATACACATAAAATTAAAGCTTTCATGGTCCTATTTTCAGAACCTTGAAAATTTTTATAGATATTTAGAATATAGAGAGTTATTTCAAATTCAATATGCATGATCATCTTTGTGTCATGGTAAATTTCATTGAGATCCCAATGCATACATGCTTTAGAAGACTAGAAGTTATGGGAGTTAAGCCTGAAGATGTACCTATGACATGTTTACTATATAGTACTATTTTGTCTAAAACATGCATAAAATTGAGAAAAATCTCATAAATTTTAGTTATGGAGATTAGATAACATTTTCAAAGGGATGAGTTGTTGGAAGGCATGGGAGGTGTGAATTCCATTTTTTGGAATAGTGTTAACCATCAAGACTAAATTAGCACATTATTTCATAAATACATGGGTAAAATTGTAATGCATTTTTTTAGATCTATAGATGTGAATGGAGTTTAGATTAATGGTATTTTAAATAAATAGTTACTGACTTCTCATTCAACATAATTTGGGATTAAAATGATGGATCAATTTTAGTTTTTAAGTGACCCAACATAAAATGGTGCCATTACTCATCTATGGAAAAAAATTTATCCAAGAAACATATTTCAATAAAGTATTAGTGAATATTTCAGATTATATGAACTTGTTCAAACAATGATTTTGGGTTATGTGGAAGATGAGTGAGTGTTTAGTGCACTATCCTTCATGAAGTCAAAACTAATAAATAGATTGGATAAAAATATAGAGACTTGCTTGAGACTATATGTTTCACATTATTATATGGAAATGTTTCCATATGACAGAGCAATGGAAACATAGAGTTCTCTAGTGTAAAGAAGAGGTGTTACTAATATAGCTACCAATATAGAAAATGAGAATACGGAGACTGAATACATCACTAGCATGGCAGACGTAAATCACATTTATGATGAGCAAGTTTCTCAAGGATTATTTCAATTACCCAAATTTTAATTTGATAAGTATAGAAATTACCTTTTTAAAATAATGTTTTATTATTTAATCTAGTTTTTATTTTTATTTTTGTAAGCTATTTCATATTTATTACAATCATGAATCTTATTTAATGCATTGGAATTGATATTTTTTGTCCTATTAAAATTGTGTATTTTAAATAGTATTATTATCTTTGCAATGCATGTCATTCATTAAGAAACAATCATAATTGTCATTAACACTGTACAAATCATTTTGTTATAGTATTCATTAAATCATACAATTCTTATGTCTATACGTATGTGCATGGTGCATCATAAGACACCAATTCTATTTTCATTAAAACTTTCATTATTAAAATTTATTTTTTTTCATTATCTTATTTGTCTATAATAGTAATTTGGAGAGTAGATACAAAGATACAATACATACTTAATAGTGTAACAATAATTATTCTATTTCACATTTACATTAATAGCATTACACAAATATATTGAAAATATTTCCAAATTCCACCACAATCAATGCATTCAATGCAACAGCTACTAAAATAATGTAATAGTGCATTAAAATATACAACTACTAGAAAAATATAATATTGATAATGGATTCAAGACTACAACTACTAAAACACTATCATTATATGGAATATTTACTCTATAATAGGATATTTTTCCTACAACTACTACAATTTTTAAATACTACTACCAAAAATATTTTTCCTATAGTTATGTTTACATATTTCTAAATTCCACCACAAGCAAAGCATTCAATGCCACTAGTACAATATTTTAATAATGCATTCAAATATACTAATAGAAAAATATAATGCTATAGCAATTCATTCAATACTATAACTGCTATAAGAGTATAACAATGCATTCAAATAATAGAACTGAAGTAGAACAATATAATTCCATACAATATTTACTTTGCTTTTTCTCCATATAATATATAAACTTGACAACAATACATTTTAGATATAAAACATTAAAATTATATAGCTAAAGGTATTTCAAACAACTATAAACTATGATTTAATAAAACATTTGTCTTCCAAACAAATAATGTATAAATTATTTTGAATAATAGAAACAATCATTTTGAATAACTATAAATTATTATTAAATAAAACAAGTGTCTTTGAAATATACATGGTATAAATAGTTTTAAGCAATACAAACTATCATGTTAGATAATATAGCTTAAACAAATCAACATTTATTTCATTCAGACTCTCCACCACCATGTTTGCCATCCCCACCCATAAAAATTCCACTTTCTTGACATGCCTATGGAATTGAGTCATCGATTATCACTCCCTCCTTCTGAAGATCATCTATAATAGAAGTCATTTGTGCAAGAATCACCCTCTCCTCCTTTGATGCATCCCCAGTTGAAATAATTGTAGGATCCTCATCTATTTTTTTCTTTAATATAATGCTTAGATCCATACTGTTATTCTTAAAAAAAATCTTCAACATGTTGTTCTATTTATTCAACAAAACCAACTTTTTTCAAAGCAATAGTCACGGAGATATTTTTTCATGCACTTTTTAAATGTGCATTAAGAACATGTGATTTTTACTTCAAATTTTCATATTTTCCTTGCAATTAATAAATAATATGTGTGTCAATCACATATTTAGGTATTATAATAATCAAAATATACATTATAATTAAAGAAAACTTACCACAACTTTATCCTTCTCTGCTTGAGTGATGGTAACCAGGTTGATATCTTTATCCCATTTATTGAAAAATGCTTGGGTTTCACTAATTTAATTTTTCTAACCTAGTGATCATAATTTATAAAATCCTATTATTGTAAGCATTGTCCATAGAGACTAATCTAGATTGAGCTTGCTCAAATAAAAAATCAATCTTGTAAGGTTCATTTTGAATAATAAAAAACAATTTCATTCTTTCAAAGTGGTTGTGGTAAAATGTATTTATTTCCTTCATAAGAGCTTTTGCCCTTAACTCCCATTCTTTTAATTCATTAAATTCATCAATAATACCTTGCTACAAATTACAAAGGAGATCATCAAAAATCAGATTATCCAAGGAAAATTAGTAAGGGAATCATCAAAGACATTTAAATTATCATGGGTGGGGGGGAAGAGGTATGAGGTACTTGTAAAGGTACATTACAAACTTGAATAAATTCATGTGGATTGAATCCACCAAAATCCAATGGCTTGCTTTCAATGCCAAGAAATTCTTCATCTAGATCAATTTGTTGCAAACATGCTAGTCCTTGTGCACTAAAAGGACCACAAATCGAGAAAGTTGGGAACTATAATTTTTTTGCATTCCTCTACATTGTGTAGGGAAGGATATGTTCTGTCTTATTCTATGACTCTGGGCTATTAGTTGGGGTGGTGGCATACTTATCGATCTACTAACAGAGGTTGGGTAGACTATAAAATACATATATTCAAAAATAGTACATTCAAAAACGTAAAACAGATTCAAATTCAAATTTAATTTTTTAATATTATTACCTATCTATGATGGGGTGACTACCTCATCCATTCTGAGTGTCCTTGTTGAAGTTAACACTTTAGTTCTTATTGTGGTTTATGGAATTAGCTCTTGTTGATTTATTGTGTTTGTCAGAGAGACATTAGTGGTTTGGCCTACAAAATGAGTAAATTATCCACTTATTTAACTAGAAAATTATAACAAACTTCAAATCAAAAGATAAATATGTAATGGCAAATATTGATCCTATTGTATGGGAGATTCCTCAATGATAATAATTGGAGAGTCAACTATAAAAAATAAAATAAAAAACAATATGAATATAATTTTTTCCATTGAATAATAAAAGAAAATGACACTAAACTTTAAAGAAAATTTGGGGGAACCTAGAAGCGGAGATGAAACAAAAATAATTCTTAGGAATTTTATAATTATAAATGCATTGAATGAAGACTCTATCGACTGGGTATCACTAGTTCCCTTTGGAGCATGCCATGTTTTATTTTCCAACTATTTTCTTATGTCATAAACATGCACTCTTTCTTGTAAAAAATAATAATCTTAAATATATATATATATATATATATATATATATATATATATATATATATATATAACAAAAAAGATGAGACTTGGGAAAATTGAACTTACCTCCTGTTCCTAGATAGACAAAGCATTGGCCATCATTTTTTTATGTAGGCTAGTGAGAATTATAGTTTTAAGGATTTCATATAAGGCCTCGATGTACAAGACCATAATTTAGTTGGAAGAAGAAATCATGCAACTATCCTTAAATAATGCAAAATTGAACTCCTACCTAATCCTACTTGAAATAACTATGCACCAATCACATATAACACCTGAGAGAGAACAAACAATATAGTAAATAAACCACAAAGGAATGTCTGATGGTCCTCATTGTAAATTAATCCTCACTTGAAATAAATGGATAATAGATTTGAGAAATGGATTGCTTACATTCTCAATGGGGATCCCCCTTCAATTTTGATTTTTTTAATGAAAATAGAAAAGTAAAACATGGAATAGAATTATCATAATGAACAATTTATAATAAACAATTTAGTTATAGAAAATTAAAACATGCAATAAAATAATAACACTTACCAAATGGGTTAATGGACACTTTATTAACAAAATCTAAGTAATGTGTATCATCGTCAGATAAGATGACCTTATTTCTAATAGGAATCATGTTGCAATGTGAAAGACCTGTTAAATTTTGGATGTCTAATGGAGACATCTCAAAGGATATTATTTTATGGTTAAACTAGACATAGAAATGGCTCTCACTATGGTTATAACTGCCAAGTAGAGATCATAGTAGATTATTATTTATAGCCAAATCATATTATGGCATCTGTGTCAGGCCTTTAAGATAGCATTGATCAACCCATCCAATATATGATTCTAGTTGTTCCAAGATATGAAGGAAATCTAAATATAATAGGTTTTCTAAAACATAATTGTTCATCCTCTCTAATGGACTCTAAGTTTTTTTAGATGTAGAAGCCATGGAAACCTAAAATTATTGAGCTAGAGCTTAGAAGTGGGAAATTGTAGGTCAATTTGGAAATAGGTAGATTGTAGAGATGAGTAACAGTTGGTAAGTTGGTTTTAAATTAGGTTAGTTGGATGAGAAAAAATTGTAAGAAAAGTGTGAAAATAGGTCATTGTAAAGTTATTTATATGTAATGAGGGTAACTAGGGAAAATGGTTACAATGATAGATGAATGGTGGAAGGCATCGAGCAACAAGCAGGCACTAAGTAGCAACAACATTATATTACATGACATTACACTCTCCCATGATAGCATGGTGTCACATGAAAATATGGTATCACATGATAGCATGGTGTTGTGTGATAGAATGGTACTGCATGACACCATGTTATCACATGATATCACAATGCCACATGACACCATGTTATCGTGTGATAACATATTTTCATGTCATAGTATGTTAATACATGATAGCATATTTTCACATGATAGCATGGTGTCATATGGCATTTTGTTATCACACAATAACATGGTGTCATGCAACACCATGTTGTT
>JARHVA010004532.1:1357500-1370000 GCA_037957365.1 Torreya grandis | reverse complement strand
TCAAGAGTAAATTATAAGAGGTAAACATAAGGTGTAAGTCAAATAAAGTTGTGTATGATCAGTTGAGGATAAAGCTATATTCCTTGAAGGCTGAGAATGAAAATCTCATAGAAAAATGGAACAAGTTTAAGAGAGAACATGATAATTTAGAACAAGTCAAGAATACTAACATTATAAAATAAATCAAGCAACCTATTGCTATAAATGATAAGTCATTATGGAACCATGGTAAGTACATAAATGTTGTTTGTTATATCTATCACAAAATAGCACACATTGCAAGATTCTACTTTAATAGAGTTAGAAGGTTCACAAGATTCAAAAAGACATATGAAGCTCATATAATGTATAATAAGGATAAAGTATTAGTATGGAAGCCAAATCAAGATATGATAGATCATATTGATATCGATAAGTAAGATAGAATATTTTCCAAGGAGGAATACAAGACTAAAGAGTATTATATGCTAGCTTAGACTACCTTTAACATTCAAGATGCAGATATGAAATGGTATATAAATAATGGTTTCTCAATCCTCATGAAAGGATACAAAAATAATTTCATCTTATTAAATAATAATTTTGTAGGAACAATGAGGTTTGGAGACAACACAACTACTAATATATTTAGAAAGGTGTCTTGAGTTTGGATAATGTAAATACCAAGACATAAAATGTGTTATATGTGGAAGTTCTGAAACATAAATTTCTTAGTGTGAGTCAAATTTTAAATAAAGGACACACACTATCCTTTCATTACACATGGTTTGAGATAAGGAAAACCAAATCAAGAAGTCTAATTACCAGTGCTAAGAGGGATGAGAACAACCTATATGTATTGAATGATATCAATAAGGAGAGATGCTTCATTAGTAAGATAGATGAAATTTTGATATGGTAAAGAAGGCTAGGTCACCCAAACATTGATGACCTAGTCAATATTATCACTAAGAAGTCTATAGGAACATGCGTAAGATCATCAAACCTATAAACATACTTTGCAAGGCATGTCAACATGGTAAGTAGAATATAAGAAGGTTAAATTCTAAGGAGTACTCTAATGTAAGACCATTACAGTTAATCCACACTTATCTCTATAGGGCATAAAACAATTCAAATCATTCAAAGAGATAGTTAATTCATGTTACTCATTGATGATTACACAAGAATGACCTGTTTTGTATTCTTGAAAGAGAAATCAAAATATCTTGATAGGTTCAATGCTTTCAAGGCTCTTGTTAAGAATAAGAATAATTGGGAGATCAAGTGCCTAAGATATAATAGAGGAGGAAATTTTTGGTCTAATGATTTTTATAACTTCTATGAGGTTGATGGAATAAGTAGACAATTATTGACAATTAAGACACCTCAATAAAATGGGGTAGTAGAAAGGAAGAATATGATGGTTCAAGAGATTATTATAACTATGTTGGATGAGTCTATAATATTTGATGGATATTGGAGAGAGGTATTAATCATTGAAGTATAAATTTTGAATAGATTATAAATAGGGACTAATGATAACAAGACTACTTATGAACTATGAAAGGGTAGATCTACTAATTTAGAACACTTTAGAGTGTTATAAAGCAAATGTTTCATCAAAATAGATGATGAAGACATTGGTAAGTGTTATTATAGATCTATTGAAGGAAATTATTATGATACTCATCAATGAGCTTAGCCTATCGATTTTTAAAAAAGAGACTACAAAATATAGTGTAAAACACCATTGTGAGGATTGATGAGACAAGGAAATCTCACTCATAGTCAAAGAACACTTTAAAGAATGTGTACTTCATTAATGAATGAGAGACTATAGAGTTTGATGAGGAAGAAGAAGAATTTGAAGAGAGATAGGACTAAAAATGACCCTCAAGACATATTCAAAGAGACAACCCTACATCTAAAATCATTGGCAACAAGAATGTAGGTATCTAAATTATGATAATACTTGTAAGTAATATAAATCAATAGTATGCTCTATTATCTAAGATCGAAACTAATAGTATTATAGAATCAAGAGAATAAAAATTTTAGACAGGTACTATAAATGAGGAGTTACAACAAATAGATAAGAATGAGACTTCACAATTAGTTCTTAGGTCTAAAGACAAGAATGTCATTGACACAAAATTGGTGTTCAGAAACAAGTTTAATGAAGATGGAGAAGTCACTAAGAACAAGGATAGATTGGTATGCAATGGATATGCCAAAGTTGAAGGTGTAGACATTGAGGAGACATTTGCACTAATAGAAACATTGGAGGCCATAACATTATTTCTAAATTATGCATGATTTAATGGATTTAAGGTATACCAGATGAATGCCAAATCTACCTTTTTGAATAGGAATTTATAAGAACTGTACATTGAGAAATATGAAGGGATCTCACTAACAAATGGAAAATACTACATAATTATATTTAATAAGGCTCTCTATGATCTAAATCAACCTTCTAAATATGGGTATGTTAAGTTGGACAAGTCCTATTGGATCAAGGATTCAAAAGAAGAATTACAGAAAGTAGTATATACATCAAGATAGAAGATGACCATCAAATGATAGTGAATGTCTATATAGATGCCTCTTTGGTATAAACAATGATAACATGATAACATATTTTTAATATGTGATGAATAAAGAGTTTGAGATTTCCATTCTAGGATAATTATCATTATTTCTTGGGTTGAAAACCACTCAATCTAAAAAAGGTATATTCATCTCACAAGCCAAATACATCAAAGATATGTTGAATAAATTTGAGATGGAGGATTACAAGGTAGTTACTACACCCATGACCATAGGATGTAATTTGACTAAGGAAGATGAGTCTTCTAAGGTCAATCATAAATTATATAGGTCAATAACTATAAATTTATTATACACGACTACCTTTAGATCTAAAATCATGTAAGCAATAGGTTTTGTGGGAAGGTTTCAAGTAGATCTAAATGAGAATCATCTAAAATATTTCAAAATTATACTCAGGTATCTCAAACATACTATGGAGTATGGATTTTGGTATCCAAGAAATAAGGAGTTCAATTTGATAGCCTATATAGATGTAGATTGTGTAGGAAGTATAGATGATAAGAAAATTCCCAATGAAGGAGACTTCTTTATAGGTGGGTGTCTAGTATCGTGGATAAGTAAGAAGCAACCATTATTATATTTATCAACATGTGAGGTTTCATACATTATATTAGCATCATGTTGCACTCAAGTCCTATCGATGAGATATACCTTAAATGACTACAAGCTGGAGTATGATGATCCTAGACCTATTTATTGTGATAATATAAGTGCTATATACATCTCAAAGAAACCTATCCATGAAATCAAGGACCACACACATTCCCATTAGGTATCCTTTTATAAGAGTAAGTGAACAAAGTGTCAAACTTGAATATGTTTTTACACGTGATCTTTTTATAGACATCTTGACCAAACCATTTCTAAAGGAAACTTTTGAACACCTAAATAGGAATTAGGTGTAATTCATGTCCCTAGAAATTATTGAAGAAGAAAATTACTTAAGGGTAGATAATCATGCTCATTATTCCAAGAATATATGATTTGTTCCAAGAAAGTGTGCATGGAGATAGGGGAACATGTTTAACTTATTTCTCAAAAACTCATAGTTCTATGTGTTGAGAGTTTAGGTTGTAAGAAGTGTGATCCAAGGAATTGTAGACATCACTTTGTAATTTATGTCAAAATGGGGGAAATAACATAATAGGGAGATAATAGTGATCATTTTTTAGTATCGTTTTCCATCAATAACAAAGGGGGAGATTATTGAATTTTTTTTATATTGTTGAGGCTTAACATTGATGTTATCAATCATGTAGAAGGTTGTTCATGATGTCATTGAAAGATGTTTTTTTCCATATATGATAGGTATAAAATTATATTATAAAATAATAATTCATGTTATCAGGGTGTATACTCATAAAAGAGTGTTTCAAGATCAATTTCTAAAGTTGTCAAGTGTTTGAACCTAGCAAGAGACTTTAGAAGGTTTATGCATAGGATGCCTAGTTTCGTGTATGAAAGAATACAGTGGCATAAAAGGATGTATGAGTTTGTTTGAAATTGCATATGAGGCATTGGATCACTCAAGAGTGTGTATATTAATCCTATGGGGATAAGACCTATAGATCTAGCATGTAACTAGACTAGTTTTAAACCTTGCCTAACCCAATGAGGTGTCATGAGGTATCATCAAGATATATGACTAATGTATGAATTTTATTGAGAATGGTAAAAGGTTTTATGAAATTTTTATTATGTTTTGATAGCCTAGATAGTGTCTAAAAGGTCAGTTTCAAGGCCTAATGTGACTTTTAGGTCAAAGGCCTAGAGATCAAAGAAAGAGATGGTGGCCAGATGGGGTATCATGATCTATTTCCAAGGCAAGTGCAAGTATGTGAGAATTGAAATAGGTATTTAATGATTTTTCAAGTATTTTGACAATTTTTTAGGTAAAAAATTAAAGTATAAGGCAAGAAAACATGTTTTGATGTCTCTTGTGTGCACATAATGAAGGATTCTCAATCGAGAAGAACTTTCAAGTATTCATTGGCACTTGTAACCTCTACATGGGAACGTAATATATTCATGTTATATGTGAAATGGTTTTAGATAAAATTTAAAATAATTATTTTCTTTAATAATGGGATAATCTTTATGAATAAATGTTAAAATGAGAAACAATGTTAATCCTCTCTAAAACCCTAACATTGACCCGATGAGAAAGATCTAGATAAAAGTAGCATAGAATGGTTTAAAATGGATATTTAAGTGATTTTAGGTTTCAAAATAAAGTATTTAACACATAATTCTAAGGGACACAAGAAATGGACATGTTCATGTTGATCATTTTTTTTTATTGTGAAGGCTTGGCATTGATGTTGTCATTAATGTCAAATGTTGTTCCTAAGGTCATCAAACAATGTTTTTATTTTCTTGCATCCTTGAGAGGTATGAATTTTTTTGATAAACATATAATGAATTTTATAAATTTTTCTAAGTGTCAAAGAGTTTTTAAATATAATTTTCCAAAGTTTTCAAGTGTTTAAACCTAACAAGAGACTTGAGAAGGCTTATGTATAAGATGCCTAGTCTTGTGCATGAAGGAACATGGTGACATAGTGATCTAGATGAACATAGGTATAATAGTATGTATTAGGTTATTTTATATTGTATATGATTTATTTTATAACTCTTGAGTGTCTCAAATCAATCCCATATGGGTAAGACGTACAAACCTAGCATGTAACTAGACTAGTTCTAGATCCTACTTAACCCAATGAGGTGTCATGAGGTATTGTCAAGGAATATAAATAACATATGGAGTTGATTAAGAATGTTAATATTTGTTATGATTTATATTATGTTCATCTTGGATAGTGTCTATAAGTTTAGTTTCAAGGCCTAATGGGACTTGCAGGTCAAAGGCCTATAGAGAAAAGAAAGACATGGTGGCTAGGTGGGGTATCAGGATCAGTTTCCATGGAAAGTGTTAGTATTTAAGAATTTAAATATGTATTTAATGATTTTTATATTAATTTTACCAATTTTAAAGTCAAAATTTTATGGTTAAGGAAATAAAAAGTGTT
This sequence comes from Torreya grandis, assembly GCA_037957365.1. NCBI lineage: Eukaryota > Viridiplantae > Streptophyta > Pinopsida > Cupressales > Taxaceae > Torreya > Torreya grandis. Next base: position 1,364,376 of record JARHVA010004532.1, on the reverse strand, counting down.
TTGAGGTCTCTTGTGTGCATAAAATGAAGGGTTATCAACCTGAGAAGAACTTTCAAGTACTCATTAGCATGTGCAACCTATAAATGATAACATAATATATTCATGGTATATTTTAAAGGTTCCTAGATTAAAATTTCAAGTATTTTTTTGAAATAAGGGGTTAAATTTTATGAACAATTGTTAACACTAGAAACAATGTTAACCCTCTCTAAAACCTGAACATTGACTCGATGAGAAATATCTTGATCAAAATAGACAAAAATATTTTGGAATTTCAATGTAAGTGATTTTATGGTGTATTAAACTCTCTCAGACACATCCATGTTTTATTGGTTTGTCAAGGGAGTGAGTGGACCCTATAGGAAAGGCCTTATTTCTTAAAGATTTATTATATCAGTCTATTTTGACCAAGTCATAGTTGATAAAATGATGGAGGTTGAATATTAATAGTTTTATTTAATTTAAATTTTAATTTATTAATATGTTATATCCATCATTGGTGATAAACTGATCTTAAAATTTGAACAGTCACTAATATGCCTAATGGTGTAAATAGTCAGGAAACCAGGCAAGAGTGATAAGTTGAATAGGGATGTGTTGCCATGGATTAGGGATGAATCCAAGTACATAAAGAAGTTTTTAAATATGTTTAGTACATTTTAATTTTTTATATAGGTTTTTTAGTTAATTGGATATGATGAAAATGTTTTTCATAAGTTGACATGTCTTGTTTAAATAAGATAATGAGGTACAAGACTATGAGATTGGTCTACAAGACCAATATTTCTATGTGACCATATTATCTATATATTTTATAATGGAATAATGACCTCATATTATAATATAATATTATTTAAGTCTATTAAATTGGTTATATAGGTGTTTTAGGTCATTATTTTCATGACTATGTTTTGAGGCTAGTTGGCAGTTCTAAGTAGGCTACTTACAAATAAAGGTTTAATTCATTTTTCCTTGAGTAATTAAGTATAATTAAATTTATTTTTGGGTAAGGTCATTTATATTATTTATGTTTTACTTTTTTCCCATGTTTTTTTGGGTAAATTTTTCTTATGCTTCATTTGTTCAAGATAGACTTTCTAGGTATGCACAAGCCTAGTATGAATAGTGTCTTGAGATGAAGTTCAAGTGGAGGTTGGATATAAAAGGTGTTGTGGACCAAAATTTAATTTTTATAAGTCATATTTTATTTATATATAATATTTTTCTTATGTTTTATAGGTTTGATAGTGTTCTAAAGAGTTCAAAGGGTAATTTGTGCTAATGAAGGCCTAATTGAATTTGGTCTCCTTAAGGCCTAAAGAGGGGTTATGGTTCTATATGTTATGATAGAATAATTTTAATGTTTGGTTAATTTTTTTATCATGTTATTATTTATATTTAAATAAAAATATAAGTTTTCAAGTGTGTTTGGTAGACCAACTAGTTTATGACCAACAGACTAGTATAAGAACAAGGCTTAATTAGCGAGTTAGAGAATATGAGAGTTGAAGCAGAAGATATAAAATTTTTAATAGATAAAGGTGGTACTATAGAACATAATAAGGGTGAATATAAATTATAATTAAGATATAAAATTATTAATTTAGATGCCTATCAAGGTCAAATGACCTAATCTATCTTGAAGAGACCTAATTAAATGAAGAAGGATAGAGACCAGTTTGATAAGGATAGAAGTGTGTGAAGAGTTTAATAATTAGATAATTATTTTTTGTATGAGAAACAAAGGGTTTTTTTATTTATAAAATGTTAGATATGTTTTATTTGTCACTAATTCATCTATGGGGTTCATTCCTGCTTGCAAGTGGATGCTTGTTAAAGCTTAGTCAAGTTGGTACTTGGATAGTTGGGGTTGGTGCTCAAATTAAAGTTGGTGCTTTAATAAATATTTATGTTTGAATTATAGGATAGTATTATATCTATATCATCAATTTTTTTCTTCCCATTAAGTATTTACTACTCAAATAAGTGTTATGTGTGTTATTCTCTTCTCTCATGCTCATGGATCTTAATGTGTTACTAGTTTAATATATCATTTTGATAGTTCATGAATGATAATCTAAAGTTACAAAAGATTTAAATAATTATTTACCCTCCCTCCTTCTCAGTCACTATGTTTCCAATAGTTTAAATTTGACACAAACAAATATTTCACACATAAATCTAAGGGCCACACACAATGGACATGTTTAAATGTCACACAGTAACATATTACACCCATAAATATAAGTACCATAGCTATTGGACATGTTAAAATGTCACATAATAAAATACTGTACACAAAATTCAAAACACCACACATAATAAGCAAGTAATGTCTAACCTATTAAGAAATAAAATAAACAACATTGAAGGAGCATAAAATAGGTGAGAATTGGTCTATTCCATTCCTATGTATCAATGCTATATCATAAAAAAGTAGCATATCCATGTACCAAGATGTAAGATATGAGTAATTAGAAATACATTTTTAAGATAAGTAGCTCAGCATATTAGATATGTCATAGAAATATATAACCTATTGATAATTTAACTTCTATGATTGAATGCCCCTAACATAGGTATTGCCTTTGGATACAATGCAATCCAACATCTAAGAGTCCATGTATTATAATTATATCTTAAATTACACTCATATGCCTTTTGAAATGCATGAGTTCTAAATTGATAATATTCTATTTACCAAATATGTGATAGCTATCAGATTTTAAAATCTGAAAAAATAACTCATGTCATGTTGAGGCCCCAATGTTTTATATTTTAAAATATTTTTAATGTTTATATATTTTTTACATATGTGAATTTTTATTATTTTTGATATTTTTAAAGGAACTAGGCTATGATCCCATACATTTGGAGGACCATAGTGCATGATTTGATAATAGATTTTTATGATGATTTTTAGGAATGAAAAACTCTACATGTAGATGAATATAAATCCTACAAGGCATCAATGATTGCAATTTATCTATCTTGATTAGTGTTTATATTATTTTTTTAAGGATGGAAAACTCTTAAAGGTGAAAGACTTAGTGTTATTTTAATAATAAAATAAGGTCTCACTAAACATGTTCTTTTTGAATCATGTTAAACTATTTGAGGTAATACCTTACAACACATTGCATAATATTTGGACTTTTTAACCTTGATTAAGTATTTGATATGGATTTATTTTCATTATGGTGTACCACTCTCTTTATAACTAACTATATATAAATAATGTTTATAGGTTAAATAAGTTATTCTATATTATGTTATTTACTTTGTACCATAATTTAATTTTTATTGTGCTCTTGAATAGGTTACATAATCAATTGTGATGTTGGAGGAGTGTAGGTAATAACCACTATCTATAGAGGGAACTCATATTGAATGCCTTGAACATTGATGACTTGTATATAATTTATGTATTTGAGGCATCTATGTGATTCATATGGTATCACATGGATATTCTATATCCAAGTACATTATAATAACATATTGAAACCATTGTTCTTGGTAAGACTTATAAATGGAGCTTCCATTATTTCTAAACTAACATAGAAAGGTAATAATATATGCCTGAGAGCATTTTATGTATACTATTCTTAATATAGATTATAAATCTTGATTTATGTATCCAATAATAATGATTATAATAGGACATACATTTTCACTTAACCCATTATGAATAATGACATTGTATATAGGTTGGTTATTTATGTAAGATTAAATAAATAGAGAATGCTTATCTAAACCATCATCATTGATTTTAATGACATTAAATGCAATAACTAGACATGGTGTTGATGTTCCTATAATTTACCAATAATTTCATCTATTGGATGCCTATATGTATTAGAATGAGGATGTGGATTGTACACTTGATGTACCTCTAAATTGTTTATATTTTATGTTGAACCATGTTTTTAAAATAGATTAATGAATATTTTCATTTTTTCATTGTCATTTTGTTGTGGTTTAGCTTATTATGTGGGTTTGTATAGATAAATAATATTTTCATCAATAAGATCTTGTATCTTATGCTTTATCCTAAAGCCCTTATTTATATAATTCCCAATAAATCACAATCAAATCCCTTGTGTTGAGGCATGGTAAAAATCAACTTATAATGATAGAGGGAGAGATATGAGATTTTAATCAAGTAATTTATTCAATATAACAAGTGAAGGTTATGTTAACCATGAAAAAATACTTCTTTGTGGAGCTCTGAATTGAATCTTGTTTCATAGTTATGAAACTTTATTGACTGTTATGTTTGATTCATTCTTTTGTTCATTATATTTGACCTTTTAGTTTGGTTTTATTTTAAAATCAATATTCTAAGTGGATGGATCATTAAGTGCCCAATTTACCTACTTTACCTTTTTTAAAGATATGAGCTTGACTTTTCTTCTTTTAAAGGTATGACATAACTCATCAAAAGTTTTGATTTTATCAGGCATCATCGATTCATAGAGTGGTGATAGAAACATTTGTGTGAATATATACTTTAATTAATTTTATTCCATATAATATTTCATATTAGCTATCATATACTTATATTGAATATTATAGTCACTGATTGACTCATTTGATCCTTTATTGAGTTTTGTAATTTGGGCATAAGGTAGCTTTCACCAATGTTGATAGAAAAGTGTGTTAAAAATGTTTTTACCAAAGGGATTAATAATCTAACCAATTGAATTCAAATATCACAAAACCATCATAAATAATATTTTTTTAGGATTCTTTGTAAGAGTTTGGTTAATAGTTTATCATTATAAGCATAATCTAAGTATATTGCATGGAATGAATGAAGATTTTATTTAGTATTACCTTTAAATTTATATAGACTTGGTTACATAGGAGCTACAAAAGCTTATGTCAATGGGTAAGATACTATCTCATGTTAGAAATTATTTTGAAGAAAGATATGGGAGTTTATTGAATGACTAGATCTAGATACACCTTTCTCTAATTGAAAAAAAATAGCATGTAAGGCCATGAAAATTTTATCAAAAGAGTATGAATTAGGTGACGTTGGTAGTGGACCTTTCATATTAGTACATGGATAAATTTATTATTCCAGTAGAGAAATAATCATATCAATCTATTTGAATCCTTGTGTTTCCCCCATACCTAGGGATGTTGGGACATATATGTAATTGTATGTGTTGATATAATAATATAATAATTATCAATAATTTGAACATTTTAAGTAGAATTAGAAGCTTGAGTCAATTTATTTTTTTCATTTATTGAAATGTATAAGAATTCACAAATATTATATGGGTTGGAGTAATATATTTTTTAAATTATTTTTCATTAGCCTCATGTACTTGTTATTTATTGGATTCAATTGTCTTGATAACTCCATCAATAATGTGTGTAGCATACCTTATAATATTTTAAATGTGTTAGTGTTATTATTCATAATATATAATTTATTTTACGAAAAAACTAATTAATGGTGCTTGTATTTTGTAATTAATGTAAGAAGATAAAGTTTGGAATTTTGAATTTAATTTCTAAATATATAATTTTTTTCAATACCTAAATGAGAAAATTATGTGCAATTGATGTATTTATGACAATGATAGTAACTTTTCTGGAAAAATAAGTAGAGTGCATATGTATAGACACACTTTCTTTGAGTAAATGAATAAAATTTTGTCTAAAATTTCATATGTAGATAGAGGAAATGTCAAAGATTGTTTGAGAATTTGTTTCTTAATTTATCTATGTGTGTTTTAAATAATTTTAAAAGTTAAGAAAGATGTAAAGTTGAAACTGCGAGTGTGGGATCACAATTTTTTGACTTTAACTTTATGAAAATATTTTAGTATTCTATAATATTTTATGATGTGTCCTGATTTTTTGTAATAATAAGTAAAGTATTTATTGATCTTACCTGTGAAGTTTTATTAATATTTTCCATTTGAATTTTATATTTATAAACTACCTTTATTATGGTTTTTATTTATCTTTTGTCTTTAAAACCCTTGCCTTGGTTTCAAATTCTTGTTTTAGAACTTGTTCTAGATCTCTTGTGTAGAAACTCATCTTATCCTCATTAGAGAAGAAAGAACCCACTAACTCATCAACACATATAGTGTTAATTTATTTAAACTCTTCAAGAGTGATCATAACATTTATCTATCTTTGGCTTATAGATATCAATTTATTATTATAACACTATCTTGTATATTTTCTCCATAAACCATCATTTTATGTACTAAATCATTTACCCTTATGGAATAATCTCCAACTCCTTTACAATCTGACATTCTCAAATTCTCAAAATTAATTTTAAGGGTTTTAATTAACACTGCATTAATATCAATTATGTAATTATTTTTTTCATAAGTAGCATATATTTAAAAAATATTAATAAACTATATCCCATTATGTGTAAATTGTTGAAATATAGGTTTTATAAAAAATATATATTAACAATGAAAAAATATTAATCTATTTATAATGATATATTCATAAAAAAAAAGGTATGTTAAGTATAAATTAATTAATAAATATAAATAATTATTTAAAATTTATAAAATATATATATATATATATATATATATTCAAAAGACATTCTCTCACTTAAAAACTTATATAATTTTGTTTAATAAATAGGTCTACCATTTATGTGTCTATGAAGATAATTAAACCATCTAGATTTAACAAAAGTCATGTTGTCTAATCCATGGAAAGGTTTTAAGGTAGGTTCAGACCCCCAATCCTAAAACCAACAAAATTTTCAAAGGAAACTCAAAAAATCCAATGAAAAATAATTATATAGTGCATATGTCCTTCTATAAACTATGTAAGCCCTTTATAAAGGGTATACAACTTTTAAAGAAATGTAAAATTTCA
>JARHVA010004532.1:1237500-1352500 GCA_037957365.1 Torreya grandis | reverse complement strand
TGGATAGATAATTAATTGGAATCTTCATTCAACTATCCCAGGCACCTCTAAGTTTGATTGCTTTTTAGGTGAGGGAGTGGACCCTATAGGAAAGACCTTATTCTTTTTAAATTTATTGTAGAACTCAGAGTTGACCAAGTTAAAGTATGGAAATCATTAGATGGAAAAGGTTGAGACTTGTATTTTGTGTACATGGTGGTTTTTATATAGGTTATATCCCTTATTTATGGTAATATAGTCATCTAAGACAACCTATCACTAATAGTCCTAATGGTGTAAACAGTGAGAAACCCAAGCAAAAGTGAAAGGTGACTTGGGATGTGATATCATGGATTAGAGATGAATCTAAGTACATGGGCACATTTTTCAAGACATGTAATACATGTTCATGATTAAAATAAGTTTTTTATGTTATGGAATATTATGGAAATATTACTCACAAGTTGACTTATCTAGATCAGTGAGGTCTATATACAGTGAGGTTATGAGATTGGTCTGTGAAACTAATATTTTCATTTGAACATGATATCCTTATATTTAATATTTTTATAATTATACAATAACATCATTTAAATTAATAATAAGTCTTTGAAAGTTTATAAATAGGTGTTGAAGGTCATTATTACCATGATTGTGTTTGAAGGTAAACTGATAGATCTAGGTAAGTAAGTTGCAATGATGAGTTAGAGGCTCTTTGCCCTAAATTGAAGTATGTAATTCACATGGATTTTTTTTCAGTAATTTAATGACCTATACATGATTTTTTTAATCTTTTATGTGATTATAATAGGTTTTAACATTGAATCCAAAATGTCTTCTTTGGTTGAGTAAGGACTGTGAGAGAGAAGGACAATAAATTGGTCTATAACACCAATAGTTATCATTATATATTGTGATATTTTTGTTGGATATTATTATAATTATTTTTTTAAATAATATTTATGTATTGGGATACCTTTATTATGATATTTTTTATGGTATAAGTTCAATTTTACATGATTGTATGTTGAGGCTAGTTGGCAATTTAGAGTAAACATCTTGTAGAGAAGAGTATGAGCTTGTATACCTTGAGTTAAATAATATAATGAATTATTTTATGACCCTAAGTTCATGATATATATGTATATTTTATTTTTTCCATGTTTTTTCATCAAAATTATGTTTTTTCTTCAGTTGTTGAAGTCATATTTTTTGTGTATGCATAGGCCTATTGTGAACAATGTTTTGAGAAAGGGTTCAAGTGGTGGTTGGATATAAAATGTATGGTGGACCTAATTTTAAGTTTTATAATGTATATTTGAGTGATATATGAAGTGATACTATTTTGTGTTATTTTAGGAATAATTACAAGAAAGATAAAGTGTAACGTGCTCTAATGAAGGCCTAATTGAATTAGGTCTCCTTAAGACCTAAAAGAGAATCTGGTGTATTAAGTTGTGAACAAATTAATTTATTTATTTATTCATATTGTTAACATGTTATAAGACATATTTTAAGGTTAATACAGGTTTTTAAGTGTTTATTTATAACTAAGGTGCATAAGATCAAGTGAATTGTATAAGAACAATACTAGTTATGCCTATTTAGGTGAGAAAGACAAAAGAGTGTTAAAGAGAATAAAAGAGCACAAAGAGAAGTATAAATAGGTCATTTAGACCATAAAAAAGGTTTATATATATATATACTAATTAATATACAATATGAGTTCTAATTATGGATATCAAGATCATATGACCTAATCAGTCTTGAAGAGACCTAGTAGAGCAAAGAAACCTAAAGCCAACTTTTGAGAGGAATAAAAGTGTGTGAAGAGGTGAAGAAGAGTACCATAATCTATTGAAGATTTAAACAAGAACAAATATGTAAGGTATAGGTCTAATTGGCTGAGTGGGTGTTTGGTCAAGAGGTGGCTAATTGGGTTCTGAGTCATTAAAGGATTTGGTGATTTATTGAAAGTGGGTGCTTGCTATAGACTCTATTAAGTTGGTGATCCAAGTTGAGTAGGTGATCCAAGTAGATTAGGTGATCAATTAAATTTGATTAATTATTTTATAGGACTATTTTTATAATCTATGGTCAATGGGTTTTAATCCCCATGAGGGTTTCACACTTATATGATGTGTTCATACTTGCTTTGTGTATATTCTCATTACTATATTGATAGACTTGTTGATATTACTCATATGATGATATTTATTAATTAATTATTAGAAGATATATTTAAGTGAAATTAAAAGTTTATAATGGAACTGATTCACACCCCCAAATCATTTTTCTATAAATAATTGGTATCAAATATTTATCCTTTTAGATAAGTTTAACATCTTGAAGGTGATCTTAGGAAGCATAAGATGTCTTATGATCAATAGGAATAAGATAATATGTATGAAGAAGTATACTATTAGAATAAAGAATGAGAAGCTAAATTAGACCCTGAAGCTGAGCTCATAAGTTCCCTTAATGATTCAAATAATCCAAAGAAGACTTTCAAGGATCTCAATAATTATTTAGAAGGTGTCAACATAAGTTTTAAATAAAATTAAGTTGAGTATTACTAGTTGAAAACAAAGCTAGGTTCCTTGAAGGTTTAACATGAGTAGCTCATAGATAAGATGATCAAGTTTGAGACAGATCATAAGAAGATAGATTAAGTTAAGAATAATGCAAATATAAATAGAAATATGATTATACCAATAAAAGAGCTTAATTACATAATGTATTCCAATTTCTCACATGTTCATTATTTTGCTTGCAACTAGTTTAGACATAAATCAAAAGACTATATAAGGATGCCAAAGAAAGAATGAGTTTTCATGGGACTATGGTAAAGGAATAAATTCACCAAGAAAAGATCATAGACCAAATCAATCAAGAGGTATGTCTAACAATAATAAGGTAATTTTCTATAAGTGTAAATGTGTTGGTCATATTATAATATTTTTTAAAATTAGATTAAATAAGTCATAAAGTCATAATAAGATGTTGGAAGATCCCAAGAAAAGAATCATGGTATGGAGAGCAAAGAAGTTGAGAACTAGTCATGATCAACCTATGGGTCAAGGTGAACTAATTTAAAAGGTATAATTCTAAGAGTATTTGGTATCATCTTAGATAGATAAGAATAAGGACGATATAGACATCAAGCTAAAGGTTCCAATCATGACCAAGAGGATCCTAAAGAAATATTGTCATACTCATGATTACAATTTGGTTTAGAAAAGAGTGAAGATCTTGTAACCTCTTGAATTTTTATTGTTCTAGTCACCTATGGAAGGACTGAATCCATTAGGCTTCATGAAGACACTCATCAGTAAGTGGAAGCATGGTTGATGCTTGCTAAGCTTTGATGGGTGTTTTATGTCAAGAAGGCATGTTGAAGATTGTTCAGTCTAAGATGGAAGTGTGGTATTTTTGTATGTTGAGAGGTAATTTGAGATTGATCTAAGTTAATAATTGGTTTTGGTACCAAGAGGCTTGATTTGTGTTGGAGATGGTCTATGTGTACTATTAATTCATATGGTGGTAAAGTTGTGAAGCATGATTTATGTAATTTTAAATGATTCTATTTCTTGAGATAATTGTGAAAGAGAGATTAATTTTCTACTTACATCAATATGAACTTAAAGTCATAAATAACTAGGGCACATGTTGTATAGTATCATGAATAAAACAAGTTATGATAGAAATCTATCATAATGAAGCATACAGGCATAGACCCAGTTCATAGAATGATGTGAGGATGTCATGATGAGGTTTATGGACATGGAAGATATATATTGATGCAATAATAATAGCTTATATGTTATATAGAAATGTCATGAGTGATCTTTTTTCCATTATGAAGGACTACATTGTTTACTTAAAATAATATCTTTGATTACAGACAGACCTAATAGATATGGTATACAAGTGTTGACTATACACATTTTAAACTCATAGGCATTGAGTGTGATTTATCTAGTCATTTTAAGATGACCTTTGGGTCATCCATAATAATTATATATGCTTGGTATGTCATATTTATGTGAATTGAAGGTGATCAATAAATATATAATTTTGGTAGACAGTGAACTAGTTGTTTTATAGACTGAATGAGTAGTGAACTAAAACAATAAGGGTTATCATGATCATATATGGATTATGGAAGTTAGATAATATCAAAAAAAAATGTTTTGATAGTGTTTGAATGGATAATGATAGATTAAGAAAAAACATTAGCTTAGGGGGAGCTAATATGATAATTCATTACCTTTAATAGTAGGTGTGTAATATAGAGAAGGTATGCAAAATAATGAAGACAAGATGGAAGTTTATGAAAATTGAAAAAAAATCAAAGTTTTATATCATACATATTTGTGTCATAAAGTTGCATAAAGGATGGTAAGTAGTCTTTTATACATGACTCCATTTGAATAAGGTCATTTTTAGATAATAAGAAATGAGATAACTTTATGAGTTTGAGTCATAATAGTCATAGTAAGGACAAGATGTATGGTCTTGCTATTAGATTTCATTTAAAGACTATGAAAAATAACATAGAGCTACCATACATATTTCATAGTCTCTATATTTCATTTAAAAACTATAAAAGAATAATTTAATTTTCCATGACTTTGTTTTGAAGCTATTTGGTAGTTCAATGTAAGCATCTTGTCGAGAAGAGTATGAACATGCATACCTTGAGTGAAATCATATAATTAATTTATTGATGACCATAAGATCATAATTTTTCTTGATATGTGATATTTTTTCATTTTTTTTTTAATCAAAATTTTGTTTTTTATTTAGTTGTTCAAGTCATATTTTTTTTGTATGCACAAGCCTATTATGAATAGTGTTTTGATAAGGGGTTCAAGTGGTGGTTGGATATAAAATGTGTTTTGAACCTAAATTTAAGTTTCTTAATGTCTATTGGAGTGATATATGAAGTGATCCTATCATTTATGGATTTTGGTAGTGTTTCAAGAAAGACAAAGTGTAATGTGCTCTAATGAAGGCCAAATTGAATTAGGTCTCCTTAGGACCCAAAAGAGAATTCGGTATATTATGTTGAGGCTAACATAGTGTATTGGTTTATTAATGATTTTAATATGTTATAATCTCTATTTTAAGGTCTATCCAAATTTTCAAGTATTTATGTATGACTAAGGTGTGTAAGATCAAGTGACTTGTATAAGAGCAAGACTAATTATGCCTATTTGGTTGAGAAAGACAATAGAGTGTGAAAGCAAATAAAATATCACAAAGAGAAGCATAAGGAGGTCATGTAGACCATAAAAAGAGTGGAGAGATATATTAATGAATACCTAATATAAGGTTTGAGTATGGATATCAAGGTCATTTGACCTAATCAGTCTTGAAGAGTTCTAGTAGAGCAAGGAAACCTAGAGGCAACTTTGAGAGGAATAAAAGTGTGTGGAGAGTCAAAGAAGAATACCATCATCTATTGAATATTTAAATAAATAAAAAGATTAAATTTAAAGGTATAATTGGCTAAGTGTCTATTTGGTCATGAAGTGGATGATTTGGTGCTGAGTCATTAAAGTAGTTGGTGCTTCCTTGTAAGTGGATGCTTGCTACAAACTTTATCAAGTTAGTCCTTGATAGACTAGGGTTGGTGTTCCAATTTGAGTGGGATTTCAACTAAAATTGATTCATTTATTTGTATGAAAATTTATCTAAACTATTTATAGTGTATTTTATTCCACATGAGGATTTCCTACTTATATGATGTGTTCATACTTGCTTTGTGTATATTCTCATTATTATGCTGCTAAATTAGATGATATTGCTCATATTATTATGTTACTTGATCAATTATTATAAGATATATTGAAGTGAAAGTAAAAGTTTACAAGGACATTGATTCACCCCTATCTCAATCATCTTTCTTTGAATAATTGGTATTAGAGCCCAATCTTTTGAGACAAGTCTAAAATCTTGAACGTGACCCTAAAAAGAACAAGATGTCTTGTGATCAATAGGATGAAGACAACATGTATTAAGAAGAAGTCTACTATGACAGTGAAGATGGAAAAGTTGAATTAAACCTTAAATATAGCTCATAAGTTCCCTTAATGATTTAAATCATCAAAATAAGACTATCAAGGATTTTAGGAATCAATTAGAAGGTGTCAACACAAGGTTTAAATCAAAAGAAGTTGAGTATGAGTAGTTGAAGACAAAGCTAGGTTCCTTGAAGGTTGATCATGAGAAACTCATAGAAACAATGAGAAAGTTTGATAAAGGTCATGAGAATATAGCTCAAGTCAAGAAGAATTCAAATATAAAGAGCAATATGATAATACTAATTAGATGTCTTAATGTAATAAGGTATTCCAATTTCTCCCATGGTCATTATTTTGCTTGTTATCAGTTTGGACATAAAGCAAAGGAATGTAAAAGGATTCCACCCAAGAATGACTTTCCATGGGACTATGTTAAATGAATTAGTTGGCTAAGAAGAGATCATAAACCACATCAATCAATAGGTATGCCTAATAATAATAAGTTCATTTTATATGAGTGTCAATGTGTTGGTCATATTGTCATATATTATAACATCAGATTGAATATGTCCTTAATTCATAACAAGATCTTGTAAATTCCTAAGAAACAAATCATGGTATGGAGACTAAAGAAGTTGAGAAATAGTCATGCTCAGTGTATGGATCAAGGTGAACTAATTGCTAGGGTAGAATGCTAGGAGTGTTTGGTATCAACTCAGATAGAGAAAAATAAATATGATGTAAACATCAAGCCAAAGGTGCCAATCACGACCAAGAGGATCCTAAATAAATACGATCAGCCTCATGATTTCAAGTTGGTTGAGAAAATAATGAAGATTTAGAAATATATTGAATTTGTATTGCTCTAGTCCCATTTGGAAGGGGTGACTCAATTAGGATTCATATATACACTCATTAGTAAGTGTAATCATGGTGTATACTTGTTGATATTTGACAAGTGTTACATGTTACTAATGCATATTAAAAATTGTTGAGTCTAAGATGAAAGTGTGGTGTTTTTGTATGTTGAGAAGTAAGTTGAGATCAATCTAGGTTGAGATTTGGTATTGATACCAAAGTGCCTTATTTTTATTGGAGATGGTTTATGTGTATTATTGATTCATATGGTGGGAAAGTTGTGAAGCATTATTTTTTAGACGTTTCATGATTTTGTTTGTTGAGCTAGTTATGAGAGAGAGTTGAATGTTCTTTTTGCATCAAGATGACTCTAAGGTCATAGAGAACCAAGGAACATGATATATAGTCTCATGAATAAAACAAGTTAAAATAGATGTATATCATAATTAAGCATGTACGCGTAGACCCAATTGACAAAATGATGTAAGGAAGATGTCATGATGAGGTTTATGGACATTAAGGAGATAGATTGATGCAAGAAAAACATATGAGATGCCATATAGACATGTAATGAGTGATATTTATTACATCATGGAGGAATAGATTATTCATTTAAAATAATATATTTGATTGTAGATATACCTAATAGACATGGTGGACGCATGTTGATTATAGATGTTTTATGCTCATAGTCATTGAGTGCAATTTATTTAGGAATTTTAAGATGACCTTTATGTCATGTATAAAACATCTATATGATTGGTATGCCATTTTTGTGTGAGGTGAAGGTGATCAAGAAATATATAAGTCTATTAGATAGTAATCCAGGGGTTTTATAAACCTAACGAGTAGTGAATTGATACAATAAGGGTTGTCATGATCAAATATGGCTTATGGAACTCATAGAAGATTAGAAGAGATTTTTTTCATAGTGTGTGAATGGATAATGATAGATTAAGGAGAAACTTAATCTCATGGGGAGATAATTCATTAGCTCTAACATTAGGTGTGTAGTACAGAGAAGGTATGCATAATCATGAAGACATGTTGGATGTTTATGAAACTTGAATAAAAAATAAAGTTGGATATTATTCATCTCTATGGAATCAAGGTGCATAAAGTAAGGTAATTATTATTTTATACATGAGTCCATTTAAATCATATCCTTTTCAGATAAGAACATATGGTATATCCTTGTGATTTTGAGTCATAATATTCATATCAAGGATAAGATGTATGGTCTTGTGATTAGATTTCATTTAAAGACTATGATTGATTTAAGGGGGATCTTGGTAACTCTAAGTTATTTTTTTTAATTTTTGTTAATAGGTTCCAAAGGGAAATAATTAATGGTTTCATAAGTTGCATTATGTATGACCCTTTATCATTAATGTCAAAGGAGGAGAAAGTTCAAGAAGGTGTGAAGAATCAAGTGTAGAAATCAAGATGGTGAGAGCATAACCAATTGAGATATCAAGACTAGTTTCCAAGGCATGTTTGAATAGGTGATCATTTAAAAAGGTGAGTCAAGTTTTTTTAAGCATGTGCATGAATTTTCATGTCAAATTCAAAGGTTAAGGAAATAAAAATGTTTTAAGGTCTCTTGAGTGCATAAAATGAAGAGTTGTCTACCTCATAAGGTTTTTCATGTGTTTATTGGCATGTCAAGCATATGAATTAGGACATATGTTTTTCATCTTATATAGGAAATTTTATTACATCAAATTTATATTCATTAGTTTTTTGAATGAGGGGTTAAGCCTTACTAATGTTTTTTAGGATTAGATTGTGGTTCAATCGCTTAAAGAACCCTAACAATGACCCCATTGGAAATATGTTGATCAAAATAGCCAATAATGGATTGGAATGGATATATAAGTTATTTTGGGTTTTATTAAATTCTCCCAAGCACCTCTAGTTGTGATTGGATTATCAAGTGAGTGAGAGGACACTACATGAAAGGCCTTATTTGTCAAAAATTTGTAGTAGTAGTCAGAGTTGACCAAGTCAATGAATGAAATTAATTTGATGGATAATTTTTAGACTTATATTTTACATCCATGGTGGTTTATGTATAGATTATATCACTTATGTGTTTTAAACTGGTCATCCAAGACAACCTATCACCAACAAGTTTAATGGTGCAAATAGTGTGAAACCTACGCAAAAGTGAGAAGGTGATTAGGGATGTGATATCATCGATTATCAATGAATACAAGTTTATGGATAAATTTTTAAATACGTATAATAAATTGTAATGATGAATATAATTTTTTGATGTTAGTGAATATGATGGAAAAGTTACTCATAAGTTGACTTGTCGAGATTAGTGAGGTTTGTATATAGTGAGGTTATGACATTGGTTTACATTACCAATATTTACATTTGAAAATGGGATAATTCTATATAATATTTTTATAATTATCTCATAATATCATCCAAATTAATCTAAATTATTTAAATATGTCTACATAAGTGTTGAAGGTAATTATCACCATGACTATGTTTGAAGGTAAACTGACAGATTTGGGTAAGCAAGTTGCAGTGAAGAGTTGGAAGGTCTTCGCCATAAGTTAAAGTATGTAATGTAAAAGGTATTGTTTTTTGGTAATTTAGTGACATATATATTATTTTTATAATCTTTTAATTTATTTTAGTTGGTTGGAACATTAAATCCAAAATGGCTTGTTTGGCTGAGCAAGGACTATGAGAGAGAAGGTAAATAAATTGGTTTGAAAGACCAATAGTTTTCACTATATATTATTATATTTTTGTTAGATATTGTTATAAATATGTTTTGAGATCATATTAATTCATTATAATCCCCTTATTATATTCTTTTATATGGTATAATTTCAAGTTTCCATGACTATGTTTTGAGTCTAGTTGGCAGTTTAGAGTAAACATCTTGCAGAGAAGAACCTGAGCCTATATACCTTGATTTAAATAATATAGTGAGTGTTTTTATGACCAAAAAATCATGATATTTCCATATAATTAATTTTTTAACATTTTTTTAATTAAAATTGTGTTTATGATTCTTTTTTTGAGACATATTTTTTATGTATATACATGAATATTGTGAGCATTGTTTTGAGAAGGGGCTCAAGTGGTGGTTAGACCTAAAATGTGTTGTGGATATAAATTAAAGTTATATAAATTATATTTTATTTATGTATTAATTTATCCTACTATGTTACTATTTTTTAAGCGTTCCAAGAAAGGCAATGTCTAAAATGCTCTAATGAAGGCCTAATTGAATTAGGTCTCCATAAGACTTAAAAGATAATTTGGTCTATTAAGTTATGTACAACCTAATTTATTGGTTGATTAATGTTTTAAACATGTTATAATACCTATTTTCATTGTAATAAAAAATTTGTATTTTGTATTGTTGACTGAGGTGTGTAAGAACAAGTGACTTGTATAAGAGAAACATTAATTATGCCTATTTGGTTGAGAAAGATAAGAGAGTGTGCAAAAAAATAAAAGAGAACAAAGAGAAGTATAAGGATGTCATGTACACAATAATATATAAAATAAGGTATGATTATGTATTTCAAGGTCATATGACCTAATCAGTCTTGAAGAGACCTAGTAGACGAAGAATCATAAAGGTAGATTTGAGAGGAATAGAAGTGTGTGAAGATATGAAGAAGAGGACCACTATATATTTAAGATTTAAACAAGGATACTTATGTAATTCATTGGTCTAATTGGTTGAGTAGGCATTTGGTTGAGATTTGGTTGAGTTGGTGGTGAGTCACTAAGGGATTCAGTGCTTCCTTAGAAGTGGGTGTTTGTTAAAGACTGTCAGCTTGGTGCTTGATAGACTGGGGTTGGTACTCCAACTTGATTGGGTGATTATAAATTGGATTAATTTATTTTGAGTATTTTTTTTCAAATCTATGGTCAATGAGTTTTATTTTCCATGAGGGTTTCCCACTTATATGATGTGTTTATGTACTTACCTTGTGTATATAATCGTTACTATGTTGCTAAACTTATTGATATTTTCTTGTATAATGATGTTGACTGATTAATGATTATAACATATATTGAAGTGAAATTAAATTTATATAAATACATTGATTCACCCCCCTATCCCCTCTAAATAATCTTTATTCTAATAGTAGCATGTATAGGTAGATATATTAATGAATTATAAAGTATGTTATCACATCGGGTCCTAATATGCATGATGTAAATCATGGGAACATTTATAAATTAAAATTACAAGATTAAAAATTCATAAATCACATGCACAATAAAAATCAAAGGACAAAAATAAAAAAAGGCAATCATCGAAGGAGACCTCATATAAGGGCCATGTTTAAATTTCCACATACAACAAACTATGACATGTGTAAATGTAAAATAGGAAAGCATAGAAATGGGGGCCATATTCAATGGAGAATATTAAAAAAAATTAACAAGTAATATAGTTATATATAATATAAAGGAAGGAACATAGTCATGGAAGTGCAAAAAATAAAACATGGAATCACAGTCAACCAGCATAAGCATACCATACTAGTCTTTGAATTTATGTGTTAGAAAAAATGTTAATTTCTTATCATATCAAGTAATTTTCAAAATATATAAGCATGGATAACTGTATGTGTAATTCTATAATATAAAACATGATAATGGAAAATGATCATATAGTAATGTAGCCTACATATATCATGATCAAGGAAGTGGATGCCATGAATATATATATATATATATATATATATATATATGACATGAATAGATAAAAGGCCTAACACCCATATGTGTGTATATCATGTGAATGGGTAATTCTTATATCAAATTCAAAATATGCATGAAAAATATGTGTGTATATATAAATAAATTATATGATATATATATCAACATGGAACCAACAAATGGTAATGTTGAATAATATTGGAATTTTCTAAAACAATTATGTATTTTTTAAATATTATAATGGACAAGGATATTCTATTATCCCATCCAAGGAATGGTCATAGGTATCTATTTACTTAGAACCAGGTGAAATAAAATGGTGTTACTATAAAGGAGCATGCATAGGTGTAATATCTAGTATTATAGGATCTATAATGCTTTGCTTATATATAATAGGAATTTTTGGTCATGAGGAGACAATACAAGGCATATATGTTCATGGAACCCGTCATTGAGTTCTTTGTGGTTTATTTTTTATAACATACATAGGAACATGTTTTTTTGACTAAAAGAGGGGTAAAAATTTATTAAAAATGAGAAAAAAACAACAGTTACATAACATTGTCCTGGTCCACCAGTTGAACTAGTTGCTGATATAAACTTCTGGGGAGCATATTAATATCCGAAATGTTCCAAGAGGGGCCATTTTCTGAAGCCCATTTAGCAAGACAATCCGTGACACAATTCCACTCATGGGGAATGTAATTAAAAGAAATCGAATGCAAGGAAGAGCTAACTTGTAGAATCTCTTGAATAATCACATTAAGATGCCAGTCAACAATACCAGGCTTACCTTTATTCAGCAAATTGATAACAAGTTGCGAATCCAATTCACAAACAATATTACTCTAGCCATTAAGACAGCAAGCTTTCACCACCTCCAGGATTGCCGAGGCTTCCATGACATTGTTAGTATGCTTAAGTTTATAGACCAAGAAGAGAAAGAGGATACCTCCAGCTCTGTTCTGACCCACTCTGCCAATGCCAGCATCCCCCAGATTACCCCAAGAGGAGCCATCAAAATTGATTTTAATGACACCATCCTCTGGGGGAGTCCATCGGCCTTCTCTACGAACAAGGCACATAAGGTGACTCCTACCACGTCCCAACTGACAGCTAGGATCAGCAGTGCGTCTCAAATTTGGCACCAACCCGAGGCACTTACATATAGTCGCAGCTTCAGGGTCGGTCCCCTGCTCCCAAACACATTTAACAGACAAAGTTTCTTGTATTGACCTGAGAACATGCACCCCCAGAATTTGCATTTCCAGTTGGACACCCCTGAATATTCTTTTGTTCCTTTCAATCCACAGGTTCCATAAAATAAAAGGGACCCACAGACCAGGCACTTTGTAAAAAAGAATTCTTTGTAGGAGCCTGTCCAAGGCATCCCTAGAAATCCACAAGAGAAGAAGCATGCCAGCAGGGTAACCTCCATGCATTCCACCACCAATGCCACATCTGCTTAACATAATTACACTAGAAAAAAATATGAGCACCAGTTTCCTCATTGCTGTAACACAAAATGCACCTGAAAGGTCCCTGAAAACCTCTCTTGTAGAGATTATCCCAGGTGAGACACCTATTGTGGATGAGCAGCCAGAGAAAAAAATTACACTTTGGCCAAGAGACCTGGTTCCAAATTTTTTTCCCCCAAGCAAACTGGTCTCTAATCAAGAGATGACAACTCAGAGCATGATACCCAACTGACACAGAGTAATGACCAGAGTCGTCACCTCTCCATGCAAGAACATCTCTTCCTTGGAGGGAACTACAGCCTCTAGAAGCCAAGATATGAGCTAACTCCCTCCTATCATCCTCAGAGCCCCCAGGTGGCCAATTAGAAGAGTCCTTCCATCTGTAGCCAATAGTAGTTCCGATATAAAAAACCTCTTTATAATGCTCCACCTTATGCCACCCTACCGAATGGAAAGAAGCTCCAAAAACCTGTAAATGCAGATGCAATGAAAAGAGCGGAGGCTCACCATCCCAAGAGTCCATCCAGAAGAAAGCATCCTTTCCACTACCACAAACCCAAAACAAACTATGTTTCACCAACTGAGCCCCTTGCTTGAGCGTGTTCCACACCATAGACCCTCTGCCCTCCAGAGGGAGCCTAGAAATCTCATGAGAATCCACACCCGGGAAGTACTTATTCGACAGAACTCGGGCCCAAAGAGATGAATAATAGGAGCACCATCTCCAGTAAATCTTGGTATCAAGAGCTTGGCTGGCCAGGATAGTAGAGCGTAAGCCAAGGCCCCCCTCCTTCTTCGGTCTACAGACACTGTCCAAATTAATGAGGCTCCACTTGTTGTTCTGCAGATTTTTGCTCCAGAGAAATTGTCTAGAAAGGGAATCAAATTCCTTGAGGAAGTAAACTGGGGCAGCCTGCACCATACTATGATAGATAGGAAGCACCTGAATAACTGATTGGAGAAGCGTCACACGGCCAGCAGTGGATAGCCATCTATGAGTTCAATGACTCACCTTTAGCCTCAACTTATCAAGAACATTCTACCAAAATAATCTAGGCTACCTTCCCACCATAATGGGGATGCCAAGATAAATAACAGGGAGGCTCTGAGTCTGGAACCACAATATAGTAGCAATCCTTCTCTGAATAAGCACTGGAGTGTTAAAAAAGAAGATAGAAGACTTCAGCTCGTTAATTTTCTACCCAGAGGTAGCCAGATAAGTGTCCAGTGTGTGGCAGAAGGCCAGCTCTTCTCTTATATGAGCTCTCCCATTCAAAATAGTGTCATCAACAAATTGTAAATGAGTAAGAGCAGTAAGGCCCTCACCCTAGCTCCATCCCTGTAAAGCGTTCATAGAGACGCGGTGTTTGAAGAGCCTACCAAGCCCCTCAGCCAAAATGATAAATAGGTATGAAGACAATGGATCCCCCTGACGTAGACCTCTGGAGGCCCCAAGAAGCTCAGAGGGAGTCCCATTGATGAGGACAAAAAAAGAGGGCATCGTGATACAACTCATCACCCAACGGATCCACTCCTAGTTAAAACCAAACGCCATAAGAGCTTTTTGCAAAAAACTCCAGCTAACTCTGTCATAAGCTTTGGCAAGATCAAGCTTGATAAACATTGCATGCTCCTGGGATGTGCTCATAGAGTGAATAGCTTCTGAAGCTATAACAAATCCATCCAGAATCTGCTTGCCAGCCACAAAACCCCCTTGTTCCTTCGAAATAAGCCCGGGAAGAAAATCTTTGAGCCTCAGCGCTATAAGCTTAGTAATGATTTTATAAACAACGTTACACAGCATAATGGTTCTATACTCATCCAGTTGAAGAGGCTACTCCTTATTCGGAATTAGAACAAGAAAAGTAGAATTAAGAGCCTTAAGCATTTCCCTGTTGGTGTACGATTCCTGAATGACATCCATCAGGTCCTGCTTAATGATGCTCCAAAAATATTGAAAAAAATCAATCAAAAACCCATCTAGGCCGGGAGCTTTGCCTCTCTTCATGCTAAAAACCACCTCCTCCACCTCGGCCATACAAATAGGTCTCATGAGAAACTCATTCATATCCGCAGTAACCAGCTGGGGAATGCAAGAGAGGACAGCAATTTCAGCTCCTTCATCTGTCACAGAGTCTCTGGTAAGGAGAGCAGAAAAGAACCAAACTGCTTCCTCACTGATAGTTTGTGAAGAGGTCAAACGATTCCACCCTAAGTAACAAGAGAAGAAATGACATTTCTATTTCTCCTGGCTTGAACTGACTTAGGGAAAAAAGCCGTATTCTTATCCCCTTCCTGAAGCCAGTCAATCCACGCCTTTTGCTTCCAATAAATTTCTTCCCGTAACTCCCACTTTGCAAGAGAGCAGGTAGCTCTAGCCTCCTCCTGACTCAACATTTTTGAGAGACCATAGTCTCTAATCTACCTAGTAATAGCATCAACCTCATCCTGCACCCTCTTCCTCATGCCATGTAAGTTGCCAAAACAAGTTCTATTCCAAATCTGCAGTTTTCTCTTAACATACTAAAGTTTTTTTAGGAAGGAATACATGGCAGTACCATGAGCCAGTCCCCCCTGCCACCACCACTGTCCAATACAGTCCTGGAGAGAAGAATCACGTAGCCACATCAGTTGAAACTTAAAGGGGGGTTTTTTAGGTCCCTCAATAAGATTAATGGAAAGCATGATGGGACAATGGTCCAACCCTTTCCAGTCCAGGATATCCGAGCTAAGAGAAAAAGCACTAGACCTCTAAAAACAATAGACCAAAAATCTATCCAGATGCTCTGATATTGCAGCATTACCCATTCTTCTGTTACTCCAGGTGAACAACCCATTGGAGGGTCTAACATCAGAGAGATGTAGAAGCTCAACATTATTGCTGAGGCAATCGGATGAGGGGCCAAGACGGGACAAACCACCTCTTTTCTCCTCCAAAGTCATAACAGCATTAAAGTCCCCCGTAACAATCCACAGAAGGAATGGATGGCAGCTACAAACATAGCGAATGTGCTCCCAAAGATGGAATTGCTTGTCTATGTCAACAAGCGCATAAACATTGGTAACAAGGATCAATTCCCCTGTTTCAAGGGAAGAGGCAACCATAGAAAGGGCAGATATGTAGGCTAACCAATGAAGAGGCAAGATCTTTTGCGGGTCCCAGCACATTGCTAAACCCCCTGAGCTTCCCATCGCTCCCACACCTTGAAAATGGCCAAAAAACTAGATTTTTGGCATATAAGCAAACAGTAAATCTATTGACAATTTCATTTTGTGGATACAAAGGATATCCAGAGAGTGATCCAACACTAGCCTTCGAGCAACCATTTGTCTAGGGTGGTTGTTCAAACCCCTCACATTCCAAGATAAGACAATAATTGAGAGGCAAGGGGGAAGTGTTCATCTAAGGTTTTAACAACCCCTGATTCCACCAGTAAATCTCCTGTATGTTTAATTTTCTCTAAGTCCTTTCTATGCCTTGCCTTGGAGGGAATGGAGGAGTTAGCTTTATTTAAAGGCCTTTGTGCCAGGCCAAGCGTAGAAGAGGTGCTCTTATCTTTCTTGCCAGCATCAACCTCCTTAACTAAATCAGCCCATTTCACTTCCTTAGCAAGATTTCCATTTTTTGTTTTGAATGCACCTTCAGTCGGTCTCACATAGTTCTCAAGGGGCGGCAAAGTTACCATAACCTGATCCAAAATAGGCCCTGAACCTTGCTGGTCTGTTCCAAGAGCATCCTCCAGATCCTCATCCGAAATGCCATCCTCAATGGCCATGTTGTCTAAAGCTTCGAACCTGTTGAATCCCATGTCCAATTGCCTATCAACATTTTTGTGCTTCTAACCTCCAACTCTCAAGCGATGCCTTACAGTTGTGAACCCTTCCAAATCCATATTAGTATGATCAACAAACCCTTACGCCAAGCTATCATTAACAATTGGGTTTTTCCCTTTTACAACTCTATTTGATTGGGTTTTTTCATGAACAGAATTAGCCTGTCTATTTGTTCCCTTGCCGGTGCCTGCTGAATTTTGTGTAGTAGAGTCTTGGGTAATCCCTCTGTCTTTGGCAGCCTATGGACATTGTCTATGCAGATGGCCGTAAACATGAAAAATATGGCATCTAAAAGGGATAGATTCATAATCTATCTGTTGAATCCCAGACGATGAGCCCAAACAAATTTCCAAAGAATCCAGCAAGGGATTATTTAAATCAATGTCAACACACACACGGGCATAAGAAATTACCTTTTTCTCCAGCGATTGATGGGCAATGGCTGTCGACGTTCCCAGAATGGCAGCAATCTGCCTAAGAATATCCTCCCTCCAAAATTCCAAAGGGAGTCATGGAAAACGAACCCAAACCGGAACACAGGCTGGAAGTTCATCAGCTGAGTTGAACCCCGCGTGTCAGGTTTTAAGAAAAAGCCCCACACGGTCATAGAAATATGGACCTCCCTCAAATACATGATTACGGTCTGAGACAGAGGAAAAATTGACTAAAACATTGCTGTTACCAGCCAACATGATGTCAAAGTCTCCTTCAATGTGCCAAGTCCTGCAAATCCAGGCATCTAAAGCAGTCAGGGAGATTCTTATACCCAGGAATTTGTAGATAAGTGTGTGAGCAGAGAGGTACTCAACATCCTTTTTCACAACTTCAAGGGAGATAACCACCACCAGCCTATCCTGCCTTCTCAGAAGACATCCATTCACTTTGCTGAGTTTAGAGCGCTCACTAATAAAGGTAGTCTCCTTATTACCAGAATGCACCCCAAGTAGAGAGTTGTCTTGCCTGGGGCTAGTCAACAGGCTGCTCGCCTCGCCGCCATTCCCATCCAGCGCTCCCGCCATCACGTTTTTCCTTCGAATTTCACATAGGAACATTTTAGTTTCTATAGGAAATTGAATATTTTATGTATTAGTAGATGAGGATTCTATAGAATACATTATGTATCTTTGAAGTAATGGTCCCTTAAGTACTAGCCACCTAGGAAATGGGATTACCTATTTCTTACCCTTTCATGGAGGATTAACCATATTAGGTTTGATAATTAACTTTATATTACAAACTTCATTTCTTCAAGTATATGTTCATATGAATTTATAAAAATTATAATTACCATATTAAGATGAATGTATTTAACACACCCACAAACTATAGAAGGTATTTTTCATAGTGTATATATCCAAGGTCATCCCAATGGCATATAAAATACTCTCATGTATGCTATAACTAATTATATAGTGACCACATGTGTTGGGACAACCTATAAAGGTATGTCAATTTCTCTAATGGCATGTGTGGTTCCGTTTAATGCTTTGACCACTTTGGTCAAAAAATGTAAATCATCATGTGTATATTCCAACTATTTGAGTAATGGCATGATACAAAAATTATCACTAGTATCATTATCAATCATAACACTATGTATAGTATGGTGTTTAAGGTATGCTTGAATGAATAATGAATGAATATCTAAGTCATCATTCAAAATATTAATGTCATCAAAAGTAATATAAGATCTCTGAATAATGCAAAGTGTATACCATGTATAAGTATTAATAATCACATATACTAGGTGGCCATAATGTCATGGAATGTTATGTGGATTATATGTAATTTTAACTTATGGTTCCTTCTTATAACGTTCTTTCAAAGATTTTCTAAAAAAAATTGATTTTGGTGATCACCACGTTATGAACTTGATTCCTTTTGAGGATCATCAAATGTAATTTTTTGGTCATCGATAAGGTCTTGGATCGTATCCTTCAACATAAAAAATATGTTTGTAAAATTCCTAGATCATTGGTGATAATCATAAAAAACATATGAATCATATGCTTTGGGTAAAGGCCGATGCATATCAAACTATATTGAATAAAGGAGAGATATGAGGTAACAATCCACAAACTTCAAGTGTAATGAATATGTATACATATTTAAGTATGAAAATTATATACTTGGTGTCTTGGATAAGATAAGAAAATTAGATTATTAGGAAACTACATTAACAATAGTAGTTGTTTCTTTTTTAGGTTTTGTAGATTTTACCTTATAATTTGGTTTGATAAAGAACTTGGTATTAGATATAAGTTTCATTTTATGATCATGAAAAATATGGCATATGTTGTTAAAATATTTAAACCTTTTGGAAATAATGAAGTCAAGTATTTGAGAAATAAAACTTTAATTAAATATAACATGAAACTCTTTATCTATCATTAGATTGATCATTTTTTCTAACATTCTCTTGTACCTTATGACATATTCATATATAGGTTCAATGGTTAAATTTTTTATTTTTTTTTTACAATTTAAACATAAGAAAACTTTTTTGGTAATGTTTATAGAGAATTGTAGCAAAAAATGACCCACAAAAGGTTTGAATTATTTTAATTATTACATAGGTAAATCATATAACAACCTTAGATAACAGTCCTTAAGGTTCCTTTGAAACATTTTAGTCAAAAGTTTATAATTGCAGGCACAATCAAGGCATGTCACATACAAAGATCGAAGATGTTGGTCAAGATCACCCTTGCCATCATAAAATGTGAACTTAGGTGCAAAAAAAACTAGTTCTTAAGGGGTATAATGATAGTTTAGGTGTAAGAGGGTTATGTAAATCCTCTTGTGAACCAATATCATAAGGTGCATTCATAGAATTTTGTTAAATATTTGTAACCTTATCTTTCAAAAGTTTTATAGTTTAGACAAGAACATGAAATTTTATATCACTAATATTTGAAGTTTTGGAAGCCACAAAAGTATTTTTACCCATAGCTTGAGATGATATATGCATTGAAACTAGTAATTGGGTTGAAGTGTTATTATTTCCATGGAGGATGTAAGAATAGTAGGATTTGTTTCAAGGAATAATCGTGTGAACATATAAAACATTCTCCCATTATGAGTATGAAGTTATGATGTGCTCAAGGTGAGTTTTTTTGGTATATTGGGATATCCCATAGCTCTAATAAGAATATCAATAGATGGACCTAGTTATTCATCTATTTTTTTTACTTTCTTAGTTTCCAATATGGTGTTTGAGGATCTCATCAAGATCATATGGTACCTAAAGTGATATTTAGATGTAATAGAAAATATGTGTCCATTTATCCAATTACTTGAGTTGAATATTATCCCATATTGGGTACTTAAAGGATTCACCCATCAAACTATAGGAGCTAATGGTTCATCTCTACCCCTCACAGTTTGCCTAGAATGGCTACGAAAAGTTCATGCACTTTTTTCCCTTAAGATGATAAGATTATCTTTGGGGATGTGTTTGGTCATTTGAAATTTTGGAGTCTAAGTATAGATAAAATTAAAATTAATTCCAATATTTATTGATATTCCCATCTAGACATGTATGCAAATATGTTTTGTTGATTGGATGCATGAGTCAAAATATATGTGTTTTATTGACCAACATTTGGTCCCTAAATCAAGATTTTACTGTAAGAGAAAACATGTCATAATTTATCCATAAACATGAGTGGAATATAATACAATAGGGGGTTCTCATTTTACTTTCATATGTAACTTTAAAATCTTATGGTTTATCTCTAACTCGTGTGGTTCACCTATAACTGATGCACAAAGTTCATTCCATTTTTTCCCTTCAAAATGACAATATTATATTTAAGATGTGTTCAATTGGATGAAATTTTAAAATATATGTCCTAATTTAGGTTATAATAATTCTAATATTATGTTTATATACCATATATAAATTTTCATGAATATGGTTCATCGATTGGGCATGCAAGTCAAAAGATACATGTTCTATCGATGACATTTTGGTCCCTAAGCAAGATTTCAAAGCAAAAGAAGACATGCCAAAATTTATTTATAAATTTTATTGGAAAATAATCATATATTTGGTATTTATATAAATCAATTTTATAAATTTATGCTATTATAGTCCATCTCTACCCCTCGTCGATTGGTGGCAACACCTGTGCACAATACATTTTGTTTTTGTATTTAAGAATGACAAGATTATCTTTAGGGATGAATCAAAAAGGATATAATTTTAGATTACATAACCTGATGGAGGGTGGATATATTTCACTATTACATTTATAAACTTAAATATATGTTTATGCAAATATGGTTCTTTTATTGGGTGCCTTAGTCAGAAGATACATGCTCTATTGATCAAATTTTGCTCCCTAAAGTGATATTTGGTTGAAAGATAAAAATTTACACCATTTACCCATAAGTACAAGTGGAATATAATACTATATGTTTTCCTTAGATAACATCCACATGAAATTATGGGATTTGGATATTCATCTCTACCCCTAATATTTTGCATACAATGGCTACATAAAGTATGTTTAGTTATTACCCTTAAGAATGATAGGATTTTCATCAGGGATGCATCAGGTTGGCTAAAAATTTTGAATCATAGTAATCAATAAGGGTGGAAGATTTTAAATATTAATTTTATATTACCATATCTATTTTTATGTTAAGACAATTCATATTTTGGGCATGCATGTCAAAAGATATGTATTTTACCTACCAACTTTTGGTCCCTAAAGTAAAATTTCGATGCAAGAGAAAATTATTCATCATTTATATATCCATTTGAGTGGTATACAATAGTTTATGGGTTAATTTTATTACTTTCCCTTTATTTTTTAGTATTTGATTGTTCATTTATACCCCTCACTATTCACTTGTAATGACTAACCTAAGTTCTTTCACTTTTTTCCTTAAGAATGATAATATTTTTTGGGGGATACACTTAATCGGATGTAAGTTTCAAATTTGGGGACTTAAAAATGGTAGAAAAAGGTCAATATTATGTTTATATTCTGATATTTATATTTTTATGAACCTGTGATGTGGATCTAATATTCCATTATTTATGTTTCTCGATTGCTACTATTTGACACTATTCATTAATAGCACTATTAGCACTATTCCAAATTGCTACTATTCTTGAATGGTAGTAATTTTTATTAATTAGGTAATATGGGGTGAATTTATCATATGAAGACAATAAAAGGATGTTCAAAAATATAATCTACCTTATGTTTTAATATTATGTTAGTGGGGAGGATTATTTCATTATTCTGAATTGGCATCTTATTTTTCCTTTTGGCATTTGATGAGGGATGGCACCAAATTTTCCATGTGAAATTTTGTCTTTAGAAAACATGACCCATGTGAGTAATGTGGGATACAATATTATTATTAGCCACTCTTCCTTATTTGTCATTACCCATCCTAGTGGAAGGTACGCATATTTCTTGCTTTCTATTAGTTTCTAGCCTTATCATATTTTATAAAGGGATGATATATCCTCCTTTTATTCTCATAGTTCCATTTATGAATTTTCCTTTAAAGGAATGTTTGTAATGAGTTATAAGGATTTGAAGGATTTGTTTTGTGATTTATGTATACAATAGGATTGAATTTCATTCATTTGAAGTTAGTTTTGTGTTAAGAGTTTTTTGTAAGGAGTGCATTGTGATAAATTGTAAGGGTGTTATGTTGAATTAATATATGAGAGTGTATTTTGATTTTCATCTCCAATTTTTGAAGTGTTGTTACTTATTTTTCACTTATTTATTTGATTTGTGTTATGAGGTTATATTGTGGAGATATCAAGTTTTATTATAGTAAGTAAGAGTCCCATAGAGAGAGTGTTTTTATTGTACGTATGTGAAGAAGACATGAAAGAGGAGGACATGATCAAGAGAGTAGATATATGCAAGAGTTGTAAATGGAAGTGGAAGCTCTAACCACCATGTTCACCAAGCAAGGGAGAAAACAAAGAGAAGATGATACTTAAGAATAAATTATTCATGGAGAATAATTATATCATGAAGCAAATGCAATATCAATGGATGAGAGGATGATCAAAGATTTATAAGGAAGAAATGATGTAGTTCAAGTGAAGGTTCTAGACTATGGGGTAAAGTTACAAATAGAGGGGATGATTGATTGGATACATAGCATGGATAAATTCATTGAGTAGAAGACCAAACCAATGGAAAAAAAAAGTTAATTTTGCATGTACCAAGTTGAAAGGTTATGCCATGATTTGGTGTGATCATTTGTAAAAACAGAGATATAGGAAGAACAAGCAAAGAATTAACACATGGAGTAAACTAAAAAAGAGGCTAAGAGAGAAATTCCTTCCTATATATTATTCTGAAACCCTCTACATAACATTTTAAAATTTGAGGTAGATGGAGTATAGAGTACAAGAGTAAATAGATGATTTATAAAATCTATCTATAAGAGTGGAGCATGAATAAATAGATGACAAAATAGATACAAGGTATCTAAATCTTTTAAAAATTTCCATTCAATATGAGTTAAGTATGCATAAAGTAATTTATATGCAAGAGGATTATCAATTAGACATGAAATCATAAAAGAAGAAAAATAGACAAGATTTAAAAAGAATAAATGGTCTTATAAGAGCACAATCCCATCTAATATGGGGATGAGTTTGTTTCAATGAAACTAGTGGTGGATCTAACAATATAAGGGGAGAGTAATCACATGGTGAAGAAAATCAAGAAGAAAATAGATAAGGATTTCAATATCAATAGAGAGGAAGAGGATTCCAAAGAGGAAGTTGTTATGGGGGTGATCAAGGGTGGTTATTAATCCAACATAAATCCATAATTTATTATAGATCTAGAAATGAAGGACATAAATCAAATGAGTGTCTTGATTACCCTAGTTGAGAAAAGAGGCAAGAAGATCATCCAAGAGTGAACTTGGTTGAAGTGTATTAATCTACTGAAGTTTCATCACAATTTTTTTTAGAGAATTTTATGGTGAGGAAGACCATGATAGCTCCATAAAAAGAATTGGATCAAAATAAATAAGGTGATGATTCATGGATACAAAGATACATTTTCTAAACAAGATTCACTTCAAGAGGAAAGGTATGCAATGTAATTATTGATGGTGGAAGTTGTGATAATATGGAGTCAAAGTAAATGGTAGAGAAATTAGGATTGCATTTTGAAAGGCATCCTAATCCTTACAAAATTTCATGATTGAAAAAGGTAATGAGGTTATTATTGATAAAATATGTTTGGTTATGTTTTCCATAGGGAACATTTATAAAGATGAATTATGTTGTGATGTTTTACCTATCAATGCATGGCATGTATTTTTTGGGAGACCATGGAAATTTTATAGAAGAGGCATTCATGATGGGGCCTAGAATACCTACACTTTTCTTAAATATGGCACAAAGGTGATATTATTGCCTTTCCAGGAAAGAGAAAAAGTGGAAAACATGTTAGCCGAAAAGGAATTTTTCAATGACATTAAATTTTTTGGTTGTTGTAATGCATTGATTGTGAAGAATGAAGGTGAAGAAGTGTTATAGATTCTAGAAGAAGAAACAAAATATATGAAAGCATATGTAGATGTCATACTTGATGACATACCATATGATTTACCACTAAAGAGGGAAATTAAACATCACATTGACTTCATTACAGGATCATCTTTACCCAATCAAGTAGCATATAGGATGATCCCAATAGAACATGAAGAGTTAAAAATGTAAGTTATTGAGTTGATGATAAAGGAAATAGTAAAGGAGAGCATGAATCTATGTGTTACACCCATATTATTTACTCCAAATAAATATGGAGGATGGAGGATGTGTGTGGATAGTAGAGCCATCAAAAATATCACTCTCAAGTATAGATTTCCTACACCTTGATTAGAAGACATAATGGATGTTTTTGTAGGAGAAAAGTATTTCAAAAAGATTGATTTATGGAGTGGCTACTACAAGATCTATATTTATGAAGGATATGAATGGAGTATAGCATTCAAGACAAGATATGGACTATATGAGTGGTTGGTTATTCCATTAAGGTTATCTAATGCACCTAACACATTCATGAGTATGATTAACATGGTGATATAGGATTACATTGGTAAGTTTTTGTTGGTTTATTTTTGTGCTATTTTGATATTCAATAAGACTAAATAAGAATATTTGAGACATTTTGGAATGGTGTTAGAATTGTTGAGAAAGGAAAAACTCTATGCAAATTTTATGAAGTGTAGGGTTATGTAAGATAGATTGGTATTTTTGGTATTTTTAATTTCATTAGATGGTGTTAGAATGGATGAATAAAATTTGTAGGTAATTATATTGTGGCCTATTCCAAAGTGCATCATATAGGTAAGGAGTTTCCATGGTTTCGAATTTTTTTAGAGAAATTTAGTTAAGAATTTTAGAACTATTATTGCACCATTAAAATATTGTGTGAAATACAAAGAATTCATGTGTAAAAGAGAAAAAAAATATATTTTTTAATTATAAAAATTGAATATTACAAAGAAACTTGTTTTAGCATTTCCTAATTTTGACAAAGTGTTTTAAGTGGATTGTGATGCTTCACATGTGGTCATTGGAGCTGTGTTAATCCAAGAATGGAGGAGAATAACATATTTCAATCATAATTTGAATGAGTTAATAAATACATATCCTACCTATGATGTTTAGTTTTATGCAATTATACAAGCATTATGACATTGGAGACATTGCTTGGTGCCGAAGGAGTGTGTTATGTATACTGATCATGAGGCTTTGAAGTATGTGAGTACTCAAAAGAAGTTTAATAGTAGGCATTCCAAGTGGGTATCTTTATTATATGGATATGTTTTTTTGTTTAAACATAAGTCAGGAAAGCATAATCATGTAGATGATGCTTTGAGCAGAAGCGTAGGGTCGATAACTACTATGGTGAGTGAAGTAGTTATATTTGAATTCATTAAGGAATTGTATGATATTAATAAATATTTTGGTGAGATATTTGAGTAATGCATTCATCTAATAACAAGAGATGTAGGTACTAATTGGGATGAATATCTTATTAAATATGGCTGTCTCTTTAAAGGAAAACATTTGTGCATTATAGTTGGGTCTTTGAGAGATAACATTGTGAGAGAATTTCATATTGGAGGATTAGCTAAACATTTTGGCAAAGGTAATATAGTAAATTTAATGGAGGAAAATTATTTTTGGCTAAAGATGAAAAGGAATGTGGTGAGATATGTCTCAAGCTATAGGATATGTCAAGTGGCTAAGGGACATGCATAGAACACAGGATTGTATATGCCATTACTAATTTCAAGAGAACCATTGAAAGATTTTAGAATAATGTTTTTTTTGGGATTATCAAACACACAAAGAGGTAATGCTTCTATTTTTTGTTTTAGATAGATTTTCCAAGATGATTTTACAATGGGATTTTTAGATTTTTTATAGTTTTTAATTATAGAGAGAGTAAGAGATGATGCTAAGAATTTTTCATAGCATATACATCTATTTCACAAAGTAAGGAGAAGAGAGAGGACAATAATGAGTAGTACAAGACTACAATTTATCTTAAGATGAGATAAAAATATTTTGAAAAATGAGATTTAGTGATGGTATATTTGAGGAAAGATATATTTACTATAGGAACCTACAACAAGTTTAGGTATAATAAGGTTCTTCCATGAAGAATTATGAATAAAATTAGTGATAATGCCTATGAATTAATCTTTCCAAAGGAGTTTGATATCTCTCCAATATTCAATGTTTCAAATTTGTATGATTTCCATGGAGAAGCAAATAATAAGGAAGATGAGGAAGACATAAATTGGTAGTAGTATGTTTCAAATAAGAAGGAAAATATAATGAAAAATATAGATAAGAAGACTATTTACACAAGTTAAGGAAGCTATAATAAATACTTTGTGATGTGGGAAGGATTACCACAAGAGGAGAACACTTGGGTTACATAGTGGGAAATGAATAAGATTGATAAGTATAAATGGAAGTATTATCATTAGAGAAACTCATAGGAGTTGATTTTACCTCAAAAAAAGGAAGAGGATGTGGCTCCACTATTCCATTGGTGATGTATATTGATTGTTACTATTTGACACTATTCTTTATTATCATTATTAGAACTATTTCAAATTTATAATATTCTTTAATGACACTATTATTTATTTATTAGGTGAAATGGAACACATTTATCATGTGAAGATAAGAAAAGGATGGTCACGAATATAATCCACCTTATTTTGGAATCTTATTTTAATGGTGAGGTAAAATATACTATTCTAGATTGGCATCTCATTTTTCCTTTTGACATTTCATGATGGGTGGTGTCAATTTTCCATGTGAAATTTTTTATTTAGAAAACATGACCCATGTGAATAATGTGGCATGGAATTATTTATTATCTACACTTCCTTATTTTTCATTACCCATCCTATTATAAGGTGGGTATATTTTTTCCTTTCTAGTAGTTTCTAGCCTTAACAATTTCTATAAAAGGATGACAAATCCTCTTTCTATTGTTATAGTAGCTTCTATGTATTTTCATTAAAAGGAAGGTTTATAAGGATTTTAAGTAAATTTATTGTGAGGAGTGTCTTTGACAGGCTTGAATACCATTCATTTGAAGTTATTTTGGTGTTAAGAGTTGTTTATAAACAGTGGATTGTGAGAAATTGTAAGGGTGTTATGTTAAAGTAATATATGAGAGTGTATTTTGATTTTCATCTCTAATTTTTGAAGTGCTTTTGTATATTCTTCCATTTTTTATTTGATTTGTATTGTGAGGATATATTTTTGACACATCAATATGGTTCATCAATTAGACATGTGAATTGAAAGATACACATTATTCTACCCAGAATTATGGTCCTTAAAGTAAGATTTTAAATTAAAGATTATATGTGCCAATGTTTCTCCATTGTTTTTAGTGGTAGATAATCCTTTAATGGGTCATTATAAGACACACCCGAGAAACTATAGTAGCTGAAAATTTATCTCTAGCACTCATTGTTCACATGCAATGATTATGCAAATTTTCCTTAATTTCTTTTTTTATGAATGACAAGATTATATTATTGGATGTGTTAAACCACATAATTTTTTTTATACATGTACCTAATTAAGGATGTAATATTTATAATATTGTTTTTATACACCCACATGTATGTGTATATGAATATGGTTCATTGATTAATCATGCAATTCAAAATATACCCATTTTATTCACCAACATTTGATCCCTAAGGTAATATTTGGTTGTAAGAGAAAAAGTGTAATAATTTATCCATATACATGAGTGGAAGATAATATTTTAATGGTTCCTCATATGAATTTCCCATAAAATTTTATAAGTTTATTATTCTTATCTACCCCTCATGGTTCACATGCAATTCTTGCCCAAACATTATTTCATTTTTTCCCCCACAAATGACAACATTCTCTTTGGGGATGAACCTGACCGCCTACAAGTTAAGAATAAAGGGGAAAAAATAGTGTATGAATTATAATATTGATTTCTTATTCCCATTCATATATCTATACAAATAGATTTCATCAATTGGGTGAGTGAGTTAAATGATACACATTCTACTAACAAATTTTTTGTCCTTAAAAAAAGATTTGGTTGTGAGATAAAATGAGTCATATTTTATCCATAATCATAAGTGGTAAATAATATTCTAAGGATATTAATATATTAATTTCTCATGTAAATTTAGGATGTCTTAGTTCATCTCTACCCTTTAAGATCCACAAGCAATGCCTACCTAAAGTTCATTTTTTTATTTCCCTTAAGAATTCAAGACTTCCTTGAAGGATGTGCTAAGTCAATTTATATTTTTGAATATATCACCCAATAGAGGGTATATTAATGATAATATATCATTTATATAGACATATATATGTGTTTATAAATATTAGTTTTTGATTAGGCACGTAATCAAGAGATACATGTTTTACTAACGATTTTTTTATCCCTAAGGTGAGATTTGGATGCTAAATAAACTGTCTCAATTTATCCATCATCCTGAATGGTAGATAATTCTCCATGGGATCCTTATATGATTATGTTTTTAAATTATATGATCTAATAATTCATATCTGTTCCTCACATTTCACCTATAATGACTATGCTAAGTTTGATCTATTTTTTATGCCAAGAACAACAAGATTCTCCTTAGGGATGCATATGACCATCTCCAAGTTTTGAATATGATGACAAAAGGAAGGTGTAAAAAGGATAATATTCCATTATATTCCTATTTTTACATGTGTAAGAATATTTTTTTTTAATTTTTCAAGTGATTCAAATGATGTATATTTTACTAACCAACCGTTGGTCCCTAAGGTGAGATTTGATTACAAGATAAAACATGTATTCATTTCTCAATAAAAATGAGTGGAAAATAATTATCTATGTATTAATTATATGAATTTACCATGAAAAATTATGTTCTGATGGTTCATATCTACCCCTAATGGTTCACCTCCAATGGTTGCACAAAGTTTGTTTGATTTTTCCCTTAAGAACGATAAGATTCTCCTTGGGGATGTGTCTAGTCAAATATAAATTTCATAATTAGGTATTTAATAAGAGAATAAAAATTCAAATATTTAATCTATACCCCCATTTTGATATTTTTTAAATATGGTTCATTGATTGCACACATGAGTCAAAGTATATGTATTTTACTAGCTGACATTTGGTACTTAATGTTACATTTGGTTGTGAGAGAAAATGTGTTACCACTTTTACATCAATGTGAGTGATATATATTATGATAAAGGTTCGTCATTTGAATTTCCCATGAAATATTATTATCTAATTATTCATTCATATCCCTAATGCTTTGCATGAAATGGTTGTGAAAACTTTGCACCATATTTTCCCTTAATAACAACAAGATTCTCTTCAAGATGCATCTAGTTAGCTACAAGTTTAGACTCTACATCCCAATAAAGGGTATTCATACGCCAATATTTAATTTATATTAAAAATAATAATTTTATACAAATATATTTCATTGATTGGGTAACTATAATGTAAAAATATACATATTCTACTGACAAACTTTTGGTCCCTAAAGAAAGATTTGGATGTGAGAGAAAATGTTCCACAATTTATCCATCAACATACACGGAATATAATCCTATAATGCATCATAATAATACTCACCCATAAAAATATAATAGGTGATGATTAATATCTACCGATCGTGTTTTTCTTGTAAAGGTTGTGCAAAGTCAGTTACAATTTTTCCTTAAGAAAAATGATATAATATTTAGCGATGTGCCTAGCCAATTGAGAGGTTAAACTTAAGGATCCAATGGATGGAAGATAAAATATGTTATTAAATTAATATATACATATAGATGTGTCCATGAATATGTTTTATCCATTGTACATGCGAGTCAAAATAAACATACTCTAAGACAAATTTTTGGTCTTTAAAGTGGCATTTGGCTGTGATAAAAATGATGTCACCATTTATTCATCATTGCAAGTGTAAAAGATTCATTTGGTTGGTCCTCATGGTTTTATTAAAAATGTTTCAAAAAAATTGTTTCATTTTTCCCTTAATAAATATAATATTCTCTTTGGGGATATGTCTAACTTCCTTCAATTATTGATTTTGGGGCACGACTGAGGGTAGGAAAAGTTAAATATTGAATTTATATGACAATATATGTGTGCCTATTAATATGGTTAATATATTGGGCATATGATTCAAAATATACATGTTCTAATGACAATCTTTTCTTCCTCAAAGCAATATTTATCCATGATATAAAATATGCTATTATTTCTCCGTCATTATGAGTGGAAGAGAATAATATAGTGTTTATTTAGAGGATTCACTTGGGAAATTTTAAAATATAATTGCTTACCTCTACCCCTCATGGTTTTCTTATAATTCTTACCCAATGTTTGTTCCACATTTTCCCTTAAGAATGACAATATTCTCTTCAAGGATGTATTGATTGCCTACAAGTTTCAACTTTGGGGCCTAATTGAGGGTAGAAAAATGCCAATCTTACATTTATACACCCATCTAGTAGGTAATTTTATACTAATTATAATTTATTATTCATATTCATTAAAGGTAAATATGTGTGTATGAGATTTAATTTTTTTATAATACTATATTATTCTTCAATAAAGAGAGCGTGTTTTTGTTTCCTTTATGAATTCACTTATGTGTGTATTTCCATTACAAAGTTAGTGTAACATATATAGTGGAATAAAGTTGTGTTTAACTTATCCCTATCATTCTAATTTGATTTTATTATGTTCCTCATACACTCTAAAAATAATACACCCAAAACAAGTTATATGAAATGTTATCAACAAGTGAAAGTTTCTAAGCCATACCAACAATGTAAATATTTTAATACTAACTTCACTTTCTTATCAATAATTTTATCTCATAACATTATCATTTTTGTAATTTATCTTACTATGCTCACTTCATAATATTATAATTCATTCCAAAACTAATTTTCTTCTTACCAAAATTATTCACACTATGCAAACTCATATTTCACTTGTAAATTACATTTAAATAATGGTTTAAAATTAGAGTGCCATAGCAAGTGCTTAGTCATTATTTTTATTACTCCTCCACCTCTTAATAAAAATAACATGTTACATCTATATAATATAAGTTTTTTTAAGATTATAAATAAAATGAATGTTTTTTCTAAAGTGTTTTGATATAGATTTTATCCCCATAATTGTCTTTATCAAATCCGCCATGTTGTAATAAAAGAAATTTGGTACAATCATAGGATATATGTTTATCAAGATTAAAGTGAAAATGGAAAATTATAGTTTTTCAAAATTCTTTGATATATATTTCATCTAAAAAAATATCATTTTTTAAATTACAAAATACATGTGTTAGTTGTAGAATAGGGTTATAAAATCATAGTATATATTTGTATGGTAGGTTTGTGTTTCAAAAAAAAATGTACATGTTATATTATTTTTATATGTATATGACCCTTGTGGTATACCAAAAGTATTTATAATGTGAATATTATTCTTCAAGGTTTTGCTAAACTAATGGAATGTCAAATCATAGAGTCTTTGGAAAGCTCTATAAATACTGCTCACTTGTATTGAAGATTTTTTTACAAAATATTGAGATCAATATAGAGATTCAAAAATGGTTTCCATTTATGTTTCCTTATATTTATTATGTCGATATCTTTTGTGTTATTTTAATATGTTTTTTATGACAACACTTACTATTTTGAGATGATTGTCTCTACGAATCATGATAACTCATGTTTTTTGTCATGTTTGGATTAATGTAAACATTTAGTGTGAGTTCCCCATTTTTGTTTTTGTATTACGTTCAACATAGTTATTCCCTATAATCACATTTTGATGTGTTTTATTTCAACCATGCTAATAATGGTTCATTGATCATGGATTATTAAAACATGTTGTAATGGCTAATGAGATAGAGAGACTTACAACAATGGCTTAATGAACAAATTCACAATCTCATAGAAGAAGAAAAAAGAATAGGAAGTTATATAGAATAATTTATTCGTGAGCATGTATATGATGAAATATATGAATTTTTATTATTTAAATTACATGGAATACTATTTGTGTGGTTATCAAGACTTGAATATTAGTAACTATTTTTATTCAAAAACAGTAATGTTACTAGTTTGGATAGAGGAAAGATTATAGAACATGTAAAAGATGGATACTAACTAGACTCGTTAAATAAATCATTGAGTAAAAACCAACATTGATTGATTCATCATTTATTTTTTTCTACATTTCTATATTGCACTTGAATTTGTGTACTCGACTTGGTTGTGACAGGAATTAGAGGCAATTTTCTACAATGACTACCTACTCTTGTCAAAAAATTGATTTTATAAAAGGCCATGGTTCCTACTTATACCAACATAGAGTAACTAATTTGGGAATAATGGGGATATGTGTGATGATGGAGTTAATGATGAATAACTAATAAGCTAAGCTTAAAATTATATCCAAATTATGGAGGCTGTTTGAAATTAGAGTGAAAATTTAATTATGGGGTTAAAATGAGAACTACGACAATAGATAAGATGGAAATAATAGAATAATCATAATATAATTACTAATCAAAGTAGAGTAGATAGTGTAAAAGATAGTGAATGAATGGGAGCTCATAGGAGAGAAAGAGAAGCTAGAGTATATGAGGATAACGAAAGGATAGGTCCTAAAATAAAATAACGCACAAATGAGAGTGTA
Source organism: Torreya grandis (assembly GCA_037957365.1). Lineage (NCBI taxonomy): Eukaryota > Viridiplantae > Streptophyta > Pinopsida > Cupressales > Taxaceae > Torreya > Torreya grandis. The sequence goes on along the minus strand of JARHVA010004532.1, from coordinate 1,319,338 downwards.
GAGAAAGATGGTGATGCTGAGGAAATTGAATAAAGTGGAAAGGTAAAATAGGAGTAAGTAGATTAGATACAAGGTAGTTTTAGATTGTAGTTATAAGGGAAGATGTTATTTCGAGAAGAGAAGTAGTATTTGTAAGAATTTATATTAAGTCAAAGGATTAAATAAATTTAAATTTCTAATATAACACAAGCCATAGAGATAGATCATTCACTTCTAGGTTACACATATCCTATTCCTAATTTATCATCAAAAAGAAGAAAAAGTATATATGTTACTAGAGATATTAGTTTTTTTAATTCTTTAATAAATAATTTTGGGAAGTATAATGTAGATACCATTAAAATTCTTGATAGGAATAAACTTATTGAGGAAGGATTTTAGGTTTCACAAAATATTATGATGTTGCCCAAATTGATTCTACCACCACCACCAATTTTATGTATTACCATTGGATGCATGGCTCTGAATCTAGGGTTTTATATAACATTGACACCATATGATAGGTTTATTAACCGTAAATAGTATCTACTAACCTGAAATATGAAATGAAAGATCAAAAACATAAATACTAATGATGCGAAGAAGTGTGAGATCATAGGAGCTTTAACAAGATGAGTTATAGAGTTCATCTAAAAAAGATATGACAGTAAACTAAGCTTTAGTGGTTTTAAAATACTAGTTTATATGAGAGTTCAAATTATGTAAGTATATGAGTAAAATGATCAAAGCGCTAAAATACATTCAATAGAAATTATATGAATCATTTTGGGATTAAGATCATAGAATTTCTAATGTAATGCACATGGTAGACTTCATGATATAAGATCAATATAATGTTACATGTCTTGTAGAAGACTTATGACTTAAAATTAAGTTTGAAATTATTTATACATTGTTTGATAATAATATGAATTCTTGAGTAGATATGTTACCTGTGAAATAAATAGAGGATTATGGAAATAGTCCACAACCCATTACAAATATTCATGTAAATCTCAATTTTTTGTTATGCAATTTGGAGGAGATACACAAAAGTGACATGTCAAAGCTAGGCCTATGGTACATGGAATTTGGAAAATAGGAAAACCATATAATTAAATTCCCAAAATTCAAGATGAAATTTACCATATATTTGAGCATTCAACTATAAAATGTAATTCATTAAAATAATACATCAAACAAGATTAGACACTGTATTTTAAATTTCAAAATTCAACTAATCATGATGATGATAATTTATAAGTCCTACATGAATTGAAGGAAGACATCACTAAATATGGCTTTACAGTTGCATCAAAACATTTTCTTCAATCAAGCTATGAATCTCAAACCCTGATGTAGACATGACTTCTATAATGTAGATTATTCCTAGATGAGTGTCAAACTTACCTTAGTATCAACCTTATTATCTTGTAGGTTTGACATATCATAGGTTTGACATCATGGCTTCTTGATCTCCTTAGTACCAAGTATGATGTACTCCTTTATCTCTATATTACCAATAGATAGAACTCTAAGTCACCTCAAAATCACTAATTAGGGTTGAATCTATCTTTTATTCAAGGAATGTATGGGGGATATGATGGAAAAAAATATTGGGTTTTTCCTAAGATTTAAAGGGAATATGATGGTTCATAATAATCAGGATGGGTTTACCAAAAAAAATGTGGATATAGAAGATGATATCGAGGTGGGTAATAGGGTTGTAATCATAACCATGGTGAATGACAGGGATGAAAACCAATTTTATAATATTTATATGGAGAGCATAACCACTTGCATGTAATTGTCCCACTAATTCTTAGAAGCAAATATATCATGTTTATTACAATCTTTGAAAACAAATCCATATATAGGATTATCCATAATTAGAAAATTAGAGGAGAGAAAATCTTATACAAAATGTTAATTTGATTAATTCACAACATAAGGATCCTATGTTTCTACATGTAGTCATGTGACAACAATATATATAATATAGATTACCTCCTTTAGAGATGCCATAGGAATAAAGTATTAGAAATGTATGGTAAGATAAATATCCTCACCATTTGATATAAATGGATTTGATGTACAATGTAGCTTAAGTTCTAAAATATATTCAAAATTAGGCTACATCAAAATGTGATAATAAAACCATTGATCCACAAATGTATGGGAAATTTATGTAAGTCATGAGATAGAACAGATTCATAACTTTCTAAACCAATCTTCTCAAACTCCTATGTAATATATGAAATTAATACATATATCATAATATTATTAAAAAAAATCATAATTTTTTAGAGTTCACATCGATGGGTCATCAATGTACTAAAATAATAATATGGTATGTGGAAAAAAAAAGAATGTGCAAGATGTTGAATCTTGTATGGATATTGAGTTGGCAAGGCATGAAATACCGAATGTTGTGTTTGACTTTGGAAACATAATCAATAATATCCTTCAATCTACATGGGAAGCTATTGGATGACCAACTATGAGCTATATTTTAGTAATGTTAAGCCTCATATGCTATATGAAGGTAGAACCTATTGGTTGGTTAGAGGATGTGGAGATCAAATTTACATACCTAAGCCTTTGACGTGACTTTGAAGTAATTGATATGAATATTGATGAAACACACTACCTTATGATAATTTGTAAGAAATGGTTTTCAAATTGTTAAATGACCATTAATATAGTGAAAAATCACGTGGAGACATACCAACAAGATAAAATTACCATTATTCCCCTAAATAAACCTGATAGAAATCCATGTATAATACCTAAATTTATGAATTCACCATTTATGTGGATAATATTTGGTTTAAAGTTGGCATCAAGTCCAAGCCAAATATTTTGTGATCTAAAGAATAACAATTTCTTCATCCTGAATTGGAGCCTTAATATTAGCCACAGTAAAATGAACATACATTTTACATAAATGTGATAACAAAGGTGCAAGCTTTACAATTCAAAATAGAACAATGTAAATCATCATCTATGTGATCACTAACAAGATGTAAAGTATATTTTATTAAAATTTTGGTGTCATAATGGATTATAATAAACCTAAAACATAATGTCTTTTCACATACAAAGTAACATCTTCAATCAATGGTGATTATGATACCCATATGGTGAATTGGGTAAGAGTATATCATGAGGTGCACCCAATGTGCACTATTTTTTCTACATAATGTCAAATACCTTAATATTTACAAATAATAACTCCCATTCATTCATATTAAGGATAGAAAAATATATGCATTGAAGGGAACTAGTACGACTTCGTGGGAAAATAATAAAACAAACTAGTTGTAATGGGATGATGATCTCAAAATGTTATGATCATAATTTATAGTATAGACTACTATCCACAAATATTTTATATTTTTTTTAAGAAGAAAATTTTCCATAGATTCACATTCTTAGGTGTGTATATATGTGGCTTTAAAATGCTATAGAAGCCAAACAATGGGTGAATCTTTTTAGTTGTATACTCATAGTGATTTCAATAGAATAATAAACATATATAGGTCACATAAGTGAGACTAAAAATTGGTTTTAGGTCCAAAAATATTTCATTAAAACATTTGTTTGAATATGATAACCTAGTGGTATGATACGTTATACAAAATCCTAATATCTTATTCATACACTAGAATCCATTTTGTTGGCAGAAGCATTCAAGGACTTGAAAATAGCTCTCAAAATATATAAGGAAAATAATTAGAGGGAATAACTTATGATTCGATCTTGAAATTAAATAATGTATGATTATGAATATGTAAAAGCTGATTATAGTGATGTGACCTATATTTTAAAGGATTCTTTGAGATAAAATGATATGTGTAGCAACATAAAGCCAAAATTTCAAAATAAAATAAACATCAACAACTAAAAAATATACATATTTAGAAGCAATAAATATATAGAATGGTTCAAGAATCTATTCTAAGTGGATCTAAAGAATATATTAGGAACCATTAAATATATTGGTTTTAAATATTATAACTAATTCTTGACCAAAACTTACTACTATAGGCAATTAATAAACACATAATGAGGTTTCTAAGGATTAAAACTCCTATTAGATTATCATGATGTATTTATAACTATGTTTGTAGAATTGAAAGGAGTATACATTTCCCTAGGTGAGATGTACATAAATCTAAAATAGTGTGTGAGGCATGAAAAGAAGTGTTCATATAGGTTAAATCCCAACATGAAGTTTAAGGTAAGAGATGAACTAGATTAGATGCAAGACACATGCATTATACATCTAGTGGAAAATTTAGACTAGGTTAGTGGATAGCCCAATGGTGGTTCAACCTAAGGAGTATATATAAATCAAAGTGTTTGTAAATTACTATGTATTAAATTATTCCTATATTAATGTTCATTTTCCAATTCCATTCATAGATTAAGTCTTGGATTTAGTTTCAAGACATGAAGCATATTCATTTACAAATGGGTTCAGTGGTTATCATTAGATTGTAATCACATAAAAGGATCAAGATAAAAACATATTTGTAATAAAATGGGGATATTTTTCATACAAATTACATCCCTTTGGATTGAATAATTCTTGAATTATATTCTCAAAAGCTATGGGCACCACATTTAAATATTTCATCCATGATTTTCTAGATGTTTACCTAGATGATTGGTTGTCTTTTCCTTTTTTAGGGAACATTTTTTCAAGATAAAACTTATGGTATAATGATATTAAGCTCTATGTATTACATTAAATGTAAAAAAATATTATTCATCATAACATTTGGTGTTATGATATGGAATATAGTATGCAATGATAGTATTTTGATGGACCAAGATAAAATAATATTAATTATAGGCATGTCACCTCATACAAGCTCTATAGAGGTTCTATATTTTTTAGGGAATACAATATAATAAATAAAATTCATGAAAGGCTATGTATCTATATCTGCACCAGTGGAAAATTTATTGTGTAAAGATACCAAGTTTGGATGGACTAATTAGTGCTAAGAAACATTTGTATATCTCATGAATATATTGGTAACAACTCTTATTTTAATATTTTCACATTAGTATTGATGTCTTAGGCATTGTATTAGGATCTATTCTCTCATAACTAGGATACAAAGGATTGGATCATTCCATTAACTTCACATGTCATAACATATTAGATGTAAATAATAATTATATGAATAAAGAAAGGGAAGCTCTAGAAATGGTTTTCACACTACAAAAGTTGAAGCACTACCATCAATCCACACCATTTGAATTCTTTATTGACAACCAAGCTTTGTGATATCTAGTAAATAATCCTTTATTTTGGGGAATAATGTCTCTATAGTTGATTTTATTTTAAGGGTTTTAGTTCAAAATCAATGTCAATATTATAAGAGAAAATGTGGGGCTAGAAAATTACACAAAAATATGTAATGGAGAGTAACTATAATAATTTCAAGATGGATCACCTAATGCACATGTATTTAGAGTCTCTTTATAATTTTTGAAAAATATGGAAGATAGAAAAAATCTTGCAATAAGTAATATTTCATGTAAACTATCTATAAAGGGAAAAGAAACTATTAATCATATAAATTATTCACTTGAACATTATCAATATATTTATATACAAATTGTAAAAATATGAAGTACTATGTATAGTAGATATAGAAGAGGAACAATTTCAAGTTCTATAACATGCACCTCAAAGAATTGTAGGTGGGCATTTCACATAACAATAAACTATGATAAAAATTATAAAAAGTGATTTCTAGTTGCATGCCTTGTTTTAGGATGTAGATCATGTAGCTAAACATTACAATCTCTATTAAATAATGGGAAAATGAAATTAGGGATATGAGATGCCACTATACCCTATGCTAGTTGAGCACCTATTTGAATAATGAGGTATTGATTTATTAGGAGCAATACATACACCCATTAAAAATAGTCATTTAAGACACATAGTCACTATGCCATACTATTTTTCTAAATGGGTTAAAGCTAATCCAACACCAATTTGTAGTGCTAAGGATGCAACCAATTTTTGTATAAATATATTTAACCATATTTAGGTGTCTAACCAAGCTCGTCAATGACATAGAAACACATTTACTTAAAAATATCATTAGCAATTTAATTGAGGATTTTATTATCTCTCACCATAAATTCATGACATATGACCCAAAATAAATGGACAAGTGGAAGCATAAGAAAAGTCCTTGGAAATATGCTCACAAAGATAAGCAATATCTAAATAAATGATTGGGAGGATCAGATTCCTATGATCCTATTGGCATATAGGACAAACTAAAAACATGTAATAGGTTTCACCCCATTGTAGTTGGAATATTAAGTTTAAGAAATAATTCCCATAAAATACATAGTCCACAGTTTGTGCATTGAAATGATCATGTGGTTAGGAGATCAGGACTTTCCAAAGGAAATAATGATGGATCTAACCTAAATGGAAGCAAAAAAAAGATATCACGATGGACACACAAATTAAATAAACAAAATTATAAATCATGAAATTATCTTAACCTTTTAACCAAAGACTTTCAACTAGATCATGTAATGTTATTATATGATAGTAGATTCATATCATTTCTAAGAAAGATTCACATTAAATAGAAAAGAACGTACATTATTAATGAACTATTGCAATATGTAATAATTTAGTTAAGGGATATATATGTAAACATTCTAATTGTGAATATAAATAGATGTAATCTTAAGCCTTACCTCTAGTAATATCTAGCTGATGTTGCAAAAGTGTCAAGAGTGGGTACTGAGTAACACCATGTAGTTTAGAGTTTTTGTAATGTATTATTTCTTATTTCATTTATATATATTTTTATATTATTAGATTTTTATCTCTAAATCACATGTTAGTGTAACAAAAATATAAATTCATAGTCAAAAAGTGTGACAAAATGAGCAATTCAACACAAACAAAAAATATCATACAAGTATACAAGGAGGCACATCACAAAATAAGTGTGCAAATAAAGTGATGTAAATAAATTATGATGAAGTTAAAAATAACATTCCTTAATTTTTTTAATTAAGACATTCTTGAAATATTGTATCTTTCATAATAATAGATCAAGGCTCAAATTTGGTTGATGAATAATAAAATAAACTTGACTAATGAAAATATGGCATGTCATATCTATGAATACTATCAAATAAAAAATACATTTTTTGGTGAAATTATAATTTCACATCATTAAATGATTTATTTTATTCAATTAAATAGGTATAATGACATATAAATAACTCAATGCATTAAATGCAAGGTTTTAAGAAGAATCATGCAAGAAAATTTGTTATACAAAGTCATACATAACACTATGCCATTACAAACCATTCTAATAAGATCCGTATAAGTTTCAAAGTTAATTAATTATCTTTCACATAAAGTGTTCATTAGTAATTCTAAATAAAACCAATGCTTACCAACTATCAGACTAGATTTTGTGGATAGATCATAGCCTCTCTTTCTGCTATCAGATGCATAAAAAGATGATATGGGCATTAGTATTTACATATGGAAAACTAGATATCATGATTTAGACCATTTTAAATTCATATACTCTTCTAAAACCAACCTATTGAACCATGACCAACTATAAGAATCATAACTATTATCTCTAATGATTCAACATTAATTGTAGGGGTCTGACGTAGAATGATTAATCAACGTGTTGACCTTTGGGAAGATTGATGAAATCATGCTCAAATTTATAACATAATACAATTATGGTACAATTTATTTATCACAAGACATGAAAATATTAATTAATCCAACCATAATGTTTCAATCAATAGTGTTTCTTGAGAGGGGTAAATCTTTGGATCCTTGCAAGTCAATGGCACTACCAATTTACCTAGATAAATTGAAAAACTAAAATATAAAATCTAGGTGGATTCCCATTTAATTTATACATTATCACTTATATTGAATCCTTTAATAATTTATTACAAAGTGGTTGTGGTAAACCAAAAAAATCCAAGCAATCCATTAAAGGTGTCATCAACATCACTTTTTGCATGATAAGTCTCAATGAAGATTTTAATTTGCTCAAATTTTGGTCTCAGATTTCATCACAAATATTAAAAAGATCATCATCAGGACATCACATAAATTTATATACCAATTATCAGTACTTATTATTTTTTTAACACAATGGAAGTCACCTTAGGGACCTATAAACCCTGACATAGACTTATGTCATACTAATAAATTTTCCACTATTTCCTAGAATAAATTAGGAAAATGCTATGCACGGTTGAGACAATGTGCTATAGAGACCAAGATCCATGATGGGATTAAAATCAAATATCATGAGATCCCAAAGGCACCCTTCACATCTTTGCACTTTTCATCACTATGCTTGATTTGTAGGTAGAAGTTTTGAAGTAAAAATAATTAATTTCCCACTTAGTACAACCATTATAATCAGTTCCTCTAAGGGTGAAACAATAATTACCATATAAATCACTAGAAAAACATCAAGTAGAGTCACATATATCACATCAAATAAAAATAACCTCATCATATACTATTATAGAAAAAAGGAAATCACCACTACATAGAGACTCACCACCTCCATGAAAGAATAGACATGTAACACCTAATCATGGTTGGATCATAAACATACCCCCAAAATAATTACATAATGTGATCTTACGGAGTTGGGCATACATGAGTAAAAAGTATTACAATTAGTTCATGCAAACATAGGCAAGAAAGTTCATGATTAGGAAAAATAAAATTAATTTTTCTTATGTAAAAAAATATGCACTTTTCAAGTGAAAAAAAAATGTCAATACTTGTGGGTTGATATCACCACATCTAAACCATCCATAATAGTAGATAATGTTTGATAGGAAATAGATAGTAAACATTGACATGAAAAATTATTTCAATCATATACAAGCATATGATATTTAGGAATGTAGACCACCTCACCATAGAAAGATCACAATGACCTTTGGTTCACAAACATCGGACCCATATTATGTCAATATTGTCACTATCAACCATAGAGTGTATGGCCCCTTATTTTATCCTCTCATAGTCAAGGAATATCAAACAAAAAAATTCAAGATCTAACATTATTTCAACAAGAGATAACCTAAGACTACATTAAACTAAATAAATAAATAGTGCCACCTTGTATACCAAAGTATTTATCCATTAATCACATGGTTTTGGAGTCATCTCCTTCTTTTTCCAATTCATGGGAATAAGTATAAATTTCATCTTAGGTGCAAAATTTATTTTGAGTATCTATTTGAACAAGATGACAACACAGCCTAGGAGAAAACCATTGAAGAATAATTAGATGTAGGAAAGGTGAAGAAAGAGGATGCAAAGAAGGCTCTCAAAGTGGAGATGAGGAAGACAAAAGAAGAAGTGAAACACAAATATACTGAAGATAAAAAGTAGAGGAATCATAAAAAGGAGAGGAATAGTAAAAATTCTAAATAATTAGTAACAAAAGAAAAAAGAAGACTAAGATGTTATGATGAAGAAGAAGAAAGAAGAAGAGGCTGAATAAAGAATGTAGAAAACATCGTAAGAGGAAAAAATAAGAATAAATTATAATAATAAGTTGTGAATAAATAAGTACAATGTGTAACTCAAGAGGTTCAATAAACTTATAAGAATGATTCTAAAACTAAGGAAATAACTAAGGTAGAAGTGGAGAAATCAAAATAAGCCATGTGCAAGAAAGAAGAGAAGTCATGGATAAGGTATAGATAGATTCCAAAGGAAAAGTAGAGGTAAATTCCAAAGGCAAAGTAGAGGTATATACAAAATACAAGGTAGAATCATAGTACAAAATAGAATAAGAAATCACATTAAAATAAGAATTAGAGTCCTTGATGAATGGTGTAATGCCTAAAGCATAGAAACCACCTTCTACATTACATAGATCAAGGTCCACCCAAGGGGCTTCATAATAGGAAGCATATCAACAAAATAAATAATTACCCAACCAATGTTTATGGGATAGAACTATAACCTCCACTCATATAATAATGTTTTCTCTTCTAATGGAACAAATCAATAAGGCATATGTCATAGCTAATACTTTGAGTTTTTATCTAGCCACAATAGTCCAGGAAGCATCTGTTGATGTTTAATAGCTTCCTCTATCTAAGAAAATTGAATTATTGGTTACCTTTCAATAATATATCACTTACAGGGCTTCATCCTTAGATTAATAAGTATCATAACTCAAGGAGGAAAATGAAAACCTACACCTCTACCTCACCAAACCACGTCAAATAATTGATGACACTTTCCCTATGTTGGTCATTGAAGTTTTGTGTGATAAAGTGATGTTTGAATATAAGTATTTCTCAATTCTATTATTAATAATAATAAAATATTTGCTTGTTTTGTTTAAATTAAAATATATTCACATGCATGGTTAAAATTTTAAGGAAAGGACATAAAACTTATTAGCTATTAGAAAAATATGAATAAGTTTTAGATACAGTAACACATCAAACTCATAACATAGCCAAATATGTGCTCTATTGTAGGAATTAGATAAACACCACATGGACTGAAGTTAAAATATAATATTCCAAGGTTGAAAAGACCAAAGCTATAATGGAATATTAATCTACTACTCGTGATTCACTACATGGCATAGTCAAGTAGTAGTTTGAATCAAGAGACATTATCATGAAAAATATACAAACCTAGAAATATAAAATTATGCATAACACATTTTTTGGAATTCATACATAGAGCCATAAAGATAATTTATATGACTACACACAACAAATTCAATAAAAATAATGAAATTTTAAGGCTTTGATTGCTTAAATTGAGGTCATTAAAATTTAGATGGAATGTTAAATCCCACTACACACTCAATCATTATGGTCTGAAAATCTATTATTCATTGGATAATGTTAAGAATGTACATGTACCATTTGGATAGATATATCATATATTTAATTCAAGATATGTAATTCATCCCTCTATTTCAAATTTAGTATTAGTTTGAACAATAAAATATGGTTCTATCTATGCAGCCAAAATTCCAACATCAGCAACCACCACCAATATTGGATTCTATAGCCATGAATTCCTCAATAAAAACTCAAGTAGAATCATCTTCATAGCCTCCTTGATTTATTTCAATGTATTTGATGACACCACCCTATTTATAGGATTATGACATTAGGATTGCATCCAAGTTGGTTAAAAACCTACAAAGGGTGGCCCTATGGTTATACCAATCTTTTAAAATCTTATAAGGGCTATAAATTGTTATAATAGTTGAAAATCTAGAAGAGAAAATAAGTAGTGTATAAAAGGTGGAAACTCATAAATGACACCTTAATTGATAAATAAATTTAATATTCTTAGTCTAATCCTTTTCATTAGACAACTCCATCAGATCCAATATGAGACACACTTCCTCTGATTTTATCTCAAGATAATACAATGATTTAATCTAGGAAAATGTTGGTAGTAGAATAAGGATGAAAGTAAAAGTATATAGTTGTATGAAAATTTTGTATTTTAAACCATTTTTTTTTGGGTATTTTCCTTTTTTATCTATACAAATTTCATTGTATACCAAAAGTATTCAAAATATGAAGAGTCTTGTAGTAGGTTATATCGAATTGCTGAAATTTTAAGCAAGAGATCCTTTGGAAAGATATATAAATATTAATAACTTATATTGTAAAACAGTTCTAAAATATTGAGATAAATATAAAGATTCATAAATTGTTTTCTTTTATGTTTCCTTATGTTCTTTGTGTTGATATGTTTTTTGTTATTTTAATGTTTGTTATGACAACACTTTTTATTTTAAGTTGATTATCTTTGTGCATAATGATATTTATTATTTTATGCCATTATTAGATTAATGTAAATATTTTGTGTGACTTCCCCATTTTTATGTTTTTGTATTATGTCCTACACAACTATCCCCTATTAGCATTTTATTATGGGTTTTCCAAGAACTTATGCTCACATGTATAATGGTAAACCTATGCTAACACATAGAATGGTTTTTTATTTGATTAAATGGATTTTGATCTTAATTTCTTACATTGTGATTTTGATTAATCTATATTATTTAAAATTTCATTCAAAATTTCTTCCTTTATGAATAAATTAAATAAGGACAATTTAAAACAATAAAAATAATGTTTGTGTGTAGGGTTTTCCTACATTTCTATCTATCTTCCTTAGATGTGTGATTTTTATGTAAATTGGCAAAGTTTATTCCACCTATATGATAATGTTGGTTCTATGAATTACTTCCACCTATTTTAAGATTGTTAGTACCACATGCATGGTATGGTTAGGATTCACCTATATTTCACATATATATGTTCCTCTTCACAAAACCATTTCTAATAAAATTCAATACTCTTTTTGAATACATAGTGCTCAGTTTGTACTCTCATTTTGATTTTAGTATCCAACAAAATTTGTATGTTAAATCCACTCATATTTATTCTTAGACATCCTCATGAATGGATGAATCTTTTATGGTATCATAGCAGAGGTTATTATAATGGACACCTTATTTTATTTTGTTGTAATAAATTTTAAATCTTAAGTAGTTTTATTTTTTGTATTATATTGAAAATTGGTTAAAGGTAAATATTCAGATATGTGTGTTCATCTATGGGTTTTTTCCTCTCTAACTATCATATCACACTAGCATTTTCATAAACATTTGTTTATTTCTTAGTATCTCAACAAAAAAATTACATACGTTAATTTAATTTAAAAAATGGCATTTTCTTTGTTCATGTCTTCCTTAGGCTAACAAGTAGGTTGAAGAGTTATTATATCAAGGATAATTCTTGGTTGAAAGAGGATTAACATCTTTTTTACTACTATGCTAAATAATTAAGTGGGTAGTTCTTTAACCTTCGATTCACATTGAAATTACCAACTATGAATATTATTTAATGCCATTTCAGATGTAATATAACCTTATTGGAATATTTCAATTCAAAATAGGAATTTATTTAGTTGGTAGTGCCATAAGGTGAATCTTCACAACACGAAGATGCTAATTTTCCACTAGCATATTACACCTCCTAACACTGAGCTTCATTAATTTAGATAACATCCTTTATTTCCTACACATAGATCCATGGACTTCATCAATAGTTACTATTATACCATTAATAAAAGGGTTGTTCACATGTTCGAATGGCCTTATCTTGACTTCCTTTCCTTGTGATGCCATTTACCTCCTGTATTAAGTGGCCTTGAAAGAACTAGTCTTTGATAACTGCATGGAGAATTAGTGGCTGACATATCGATAGTTTTCAAACTTGCTTCAAGTTTTAGATGTTAGTCTATATGACTGGGCTATGTCCACATTAGTTTCAAACTTATATTTTTTTTACATCTCATTATTTAAAATCTTTGCCATTATGTGTTGGTTGCATGCAACTACCATCCATTACCATGTGCCTATGGTATTCCTTGACGTGGATTGCTTAAATGGCTTTCTCCTCACTATGAACTATTCAAACCTCCTCTATATGGTAAATTAATCCACTTTTTATTCATAGTGGAATAATTTTTCATGGAAATCTAACTTGAATACCACTAATATTCCAAAAAATGTTTTGTCTTTGTCATTTAAAAAAAAATAGTTTGCCTTTTTTAATGACTTATGGTAAAACTCAAGATTTTTTTAAAAAATAATTATTAGTGGGAAAATAATTATACAAGGTGGGGTGTATTGATTGGGGGAAAATTTTATAACTGGGGAATTTTTATAAGTGATGGTGAGCCTTTTATTCTTTATTGATCATTACTTGGTGAAGGTCATATTATATGAAAAGAGTTTTTTTATTAATTTTTATAAACATAATATCATTATAGATATTGATGGAGATATTGTAAATTTACTTGTTATTCTTATGATATTTTTCTATATGAATAAAAAGGGTGAGTTTTTGTTTGGAAGGAGTCCAAACCTCATCACAAGTAAGCCAAAATTTCATCTTATTTTTTCTTGGCCTTCTTGCTTACACTCCTTATGGATGAATTATCGACAAATCCCTATGTCCTCATTGGTTCATTTAAATTTGCACTTGTGAGCTATTTTATCTTACCTATTTGAATGAATTATCAACTGAGTTTGACATCCATTCCTAGAGTGTGTAATGGTACTTCTATCAAGTGTAAATATTATTCTTGCATGCATGCATGCATTTTCAACTAAGCCTGATGCCCATTCACTTGAGTGTGATTCATAATTGAAAATATAGGGGGTAATTATTTATTATTTTAGGATGGGTTATTATTGTCACTTTGGTTTCATTTTTTAATGATTAATTATGTGGATAAATAATTACTATACATTGATGATGTAGTAGTCACTATTCATTATTAAGGCGGTAGACACTATTCTCTAGTGAGATGTTACCAAATATGTATGAATAATAGAAGAATTATTTGAATATTTATGCATGAGGATTCTAAGGCTATAAGTTATAGTGTAATCTTTGTGATAAATATTTGAAATTTTCCTTGACATGTCCAAGCCACGTTTTGTGTGAGTTGTGAGAAGATGATTTTAAAGCTTGTGTAATAGCATGCATTAATAACATGGATTTGTTGAATTAATGAGAAGAATGTTTGATTATTGATAATTTATGAGATGCGTATGTGTAATGTGAGAGAGTGAGACTTATATGGAGTGTTGACTCAATCAAGTGGTATCACAGTTATATGTATAGCCTATGAGGTGGTTTATATGGAGCTTGTGAGAGGGAAGAACATGAGGAACATGCAAGCATTGAGGATGAGTTTCTAGTTTATTTTTGAGAAAATTTGGATGTGGATTTTGTGCATGTTATTGAACACAAAGAGAGTTTTATGGATGATGATGATGGAAGGCATGTGTGTGAAGTTTCAAGCATTATTATGTGGTGTTTTAAATGATCCAATAGGTGGTTGGATAAGTTATGAAGAAATCCAAGAGGGATTTAGGTGGATGTGGATGGATAGTGGTGGGTTTGAGATCATATTATATAATAAGAATCATGATAAAGCATATTGGTGGATAAGGATGGTCTATGGTTGGTATCATTACATTAGGAGAGAGAGAAAAAGAAGAGGTGATAAGAATAATGGGGGAAATATAGCAAGCAAAAGCTAGAAATAGAGGAGGAAGAAAGATAACCTCTTGGAGTACTAGGTGTATTGGAAGGGAATGTCATGGTCATCAAAATCTAGGACCAAAAGAGTGGTTATACAACATAAACTACATATTTTATAGAGATATCAAATTATAATACCTCAAGTGTTTGTTACAGGGTTCACACAATCTTACATGAACCCAAAAAAGAGTGATGTTTATTTTCAAATAAATGGGAAGGGTAAAATTAAGTTAACTTGAAGTATATAAGTTATTTTCAACCAAAGGAGAATGATGTGGAAAAATAATTCCTATTCACTATTAATGTGGGGTTGTAGACACTATCTCTGGTGTGATGTCAAGTATGTCTGAGTTGTATAAAACTTATTTGATGAATATTTGTATATTAGGATTGTGAGGCTATAGGGTAGAGAGTGTAAAATTTTGGAGAAAGATTTTAAATCCTTCTTAGATTATTAGGGCCAAGTTTTTTGAGTTTTGTGATAATAATGAGCTTTATAATCTTGTGTAATAACATGCATTAATAGCATCACTTTGATGAATTAATGAGAAGAGTGTTTGATTTGTGAGAATGTATGAGATGTGCATGTGTTTTGTGAGAGATTGAGAGTTATATCGAGTTTTTATTCCATAAATTGATCTCACTTGTATGGAATCATTTTTGGACAAGTCTAAAGCCCATCTCTAGAGCATGCACCATTACTTACTAACTCCTTACACATATATCTCATTCTCAGATGCATTTCTAGTTGAGTCTGACATCCTAACATTGAGTATGAATTAGGGAGATCATTATCATTTGCATTGTAAACTATTTTCTCATTGTAATTTCTTAGTGTCTCTACTTTCAATCATGTTGATTTCACTTGAGAGATACTAATGAATGAGAAGAGATGATTCTACACCAATAGTTCTTCTAGGAAATTAAAACTATGCATCTTACCATACATATATAGAACACTTTCTCTCAAAAATGAATCCTAATCCATTTATATAATGATAGAATCATGCTCCTATTGACTCGATTCAGTACAATAAGTGGGCTAACATATATGACAAACTTCTTGGTCATGTATTATTGCATGTTTACATGGATATTCATTATCATGTGGAGTATACACAATGTCCTTGAACTATTTTGAGAGTTCTTCAGTATCTTTTCAAAAATCATACTGAGATTTATATCACTCATCTTCCTATTGTCTCTCTAAATAAAGTTGTACTCCCTCTTCCTACGTCTATTTCTTATGATAACACATTCGTAATGGACATTGTTCTTTCTTTTATCAAGCCACCACTATAAGATGAGATTATCCTACAATTTAGATTTCCTATTATACATTCTACATTTGTTCCTATACAAGATGGTGTTCTTAAATATCCATCATAGATTTTCAATTTAGAGGACTCCATTGTCTTTAGTGAGTGTATAATTTTTTATAACATCTATGACTCATCTCTTTATGTGGATATTTATTTTTTGGATCTGCATGCTTGATATGTGGTCTCTTCTTTAGTTAAAATAGTTGTTTACCTATGCTCCACACTTCACATGGGAATTATTTTAGTGAATGTTCCATGGCCTACTTCTGATAGGTCTACTTCAATGGAATTACATTTAGTTCTTATGCACAATACTTCCAAACCTATGCCACAAATCAGATTTTGACCATATTCATAGATCTTCATATGGTTACCTTCATTTTTCATTGTGTAATGGGCATTCTTTTAGTATAAAAATCATATTCTTCATTTGGAAAAGGTAAGAAATATAGTTCGATTTAAATGGAGATTTTATAGTCTTCATGTGGAGGATATTTTCATTGACATTAGCCATCTTACAAATTGTACTTAGAGTATCTACTACTTTAGCATCATAATTTTTTTTAGGGGGGTCTTGTATTTCTCTCTCTCTCTCTCTCTCTCTCTCTCTCTCTCTCTCTCTCTCTCTCTCTCTCTCTCTCTCTCTCTCTCTCTCTCACTCTCTCTCTCTCTCTCTCTCTCTCTCTCTCTCTCTCTCTCTCTCTCTCTCTCTCTCTCTCTCTCTCTCTCTCTCTCTTTCCTACAAGTTTTCTCCTTTTACACTTTATGAGAGTTGTTATGTAACTGAGTACCTCATCAGGCATTATTATTGGGACCCATTTCTTACACCGACTTCAGTTTGGTGTGGGTGTGTAGGGATTTCCAACACTTATATTTATCTTTCTTAAGTTTTTGTGTTTTGTTTACATTGGGGAAATTTATCCCACATGTATGATTGTTTTGATTTTGTGATCTAATTCCACATATTTTTTGGATGTTAGTCACACATGCATGGAATGATTAGGATTCACCTATCTTAGTCCTATATATGTACCTCTTCACCAAGCCAATTATGATGGAATGCAATACTCTTTATGAATATATAGTGCTTAATTTCTACTCTCATCTTGATTTTAGTATTCAATATAATTTATGTGTTCAATCAAAAATACTTTGGTCTTGGATGTCTTCATTAATGGAAGAGTATTTCAAACAAAAACAACATATAATAATCAAATATAATAAGTAAATTTGTATACATAAAAAATAATAAAGTATGATTCATATACATATGTTAGGTAGTATTTATGTATATCCAAATTATGCGATAATGACATACAACATGTCCCATATTTATATACAATCTAGACAATATAGATATATAAAATGGGCCATATAGGCATGTACAAAATAAATTGTTTGTAAAATAACCCTTAACACTATAAATAAATCTTATGTTTCTCAATGCATACAAATAAATGGTGCCTTATTGTCGGGGATCTAGAACATAGGGTGTTGGATGTATTATTAAGGGGATAAAATATCCATCATCTTGTGAAGAATAAAATTTCCATGATACAAACTATGAAAATGGTTTTAGCTAGATAACTTAGAAATTATAAAATAATGTATTAAATGTTATATTTAAAATGATAGATTTTTAAAGAAGAAAATTTTGCAACAAGGTCATTCTAGACTCACCAAATGTCATCAAAAGGTCTCCTAGGGATACATGACCTTCAATATATAATTGATGGTGCACCCTATGGATCATACATATAGGGATAGATCTATGTCCATACAAATATAAATATGGCATAGAGTATCATTAATTAAAGTTAAAAGAGATTATTTTTTTGTGTTTTCACTAGTCTCTATTTTTAAATTAGGTGGTGCTCAATAAATATTGCATCTTGGGACACAACTACAATTTTCATCACATGTTGTTGAGATCCAACTAGGGTTCCCATATCATATCTCATCATATATATAAGAAAAAAATTGAATAAGTTGATTATGAATCAATTAAAATTAAACCCATTTTATTATAAATTTAAATTATTCCTTCTACATGTAGAGATAGATAATGATAGGGAAATATAATTCTAATTGAAATTTTACTATCAAAGTGTATTAGTATAGATGGGGTAATAATAAATTCTATCATTTCATCACTACGAATAAACAATGAAAGAGGAAAATATAATGTACTGATTAATTTCCAATTTAATTTCTCCACCTGAGTTTAGAGTACTATAAGGCTGATTGTAGTTTCAACAATTAAATCCAAATGAGGTGGGGTGCCTTAAATGTCATTTATCTTCTATAAAAACCATAAGAATGAAATATTTCAAATATTAATCAATTAACTGAACATAGATTAAAAGATAAAATTAATAATTTCCTATACATGTACATAGATAAAATATAATTAAAAACTATCTGAATACATATGGTGAAGTATGTAAGACATTCATATTTAGCTATGTGCACACTTGAGGTGGTGAAAAAATTGTAGATGTATTATACGTGTCCTAAAGTGTTGAATCAATTGTAGATGGAATATTATTTTGTTTACTAGTGTATAGATGTGTTGAATCAATTGTAGATGAGATCTTTGTAGATATAACCCATGTATGTCTAATGCAAACATGTGGCCTAGTAATTCCTCCCATATGGTGTGTAATGCTTTGCATGAATTACAAGATGCCTACTAGATATGCAACCATGTGATGCATCAATAATAGGATGGACACTACTAGATGTGCCACCACCTATACCCTATGTATAACTTCTCAGTGTATGTATCACATGGTCAATCATAACTTGTGTAAGGATACTAACTAACTCCAAGGTATCAATATGTACTGAGATGAAATAATTTTTATATGTGTGTAGGTGTTTTATTATCCTTATATTTATTTATAGGTGATTTTGGCAGTTCTAGTCCCACTTGGTACCATGCCTGTCAAATGAGGACACACATCCCCTACCTTGGGAGGCATTCATGTCAAAATAATTCAAGATTTATTATAGAATAAACTCACAATAACTTTTCTATAAAAAATACAATGTAACCTCATTATTATTGCATATAGGGTCATAAAACACCATCCACCACCTATATCATTATTTAAAAACTCTTCATGAACACACCAATCATATCTAATATATTTTCCAATTGGTGGTGGTGGTCTAGTGGTTCCTGGAATAATAAATAAGTCACATCTTATTTTGTTATCTTTTAGTTTTTAATATCCTCATATGATAATTTACCAGAATAATAGTGATTCAAAGCATCTCTTTGATATAACATTGCATCAAGTTAAGAAGTTAAATTTACCAATTCACTGTAAATAGCCTCCAATGTATTGATAAGTGAATTATGTGCACTATCTTTTGAGTAGTCCAATAATTATTGATGAAAATTTAAAATTATTGTTTCTTTGAATTACATTATTGATATAATTCAACTTCTTCTTCTGAAAAATCAAAATCTTAGGGGTTTTCCTTAGGGTTTTGTTGGAGGTTTTATTTAGGAAATGGGTTCAATGAATCAAGTATCTAAATTTATAGAAATAAAAATGTATATTAGGTTTTATTTGGACAATGGTTTCATGGAAAAAATTATAATCTTAATTTCAATAACATATTTCCTTGTGTTTGTTATTAAGAATGCATCACTAAATAAGTCATTGGAAACCCTACACTTTCCCTAAGGGTGAAAACATATATGGGACCATGGTGTGAGTGTAGAATATTCTTGGGGAGTGTTTGGAGATGAATAAGATGCACATCCTCATCATTTTATCTTCAATGGAGAGAAAAGGTTATTTACCAAAATAAATCATGGGATTTTCTACTTGGTGATTTTTTATGTTTTAATAAAGGGCAATCCCTTTGGTGTCCAAAAAAAGGTGAATGCCTTTTTTAAGAACTGGAATATTCCCTTTGTGAAAAAGGGCACACCCTATAGTGATGAAAATGAACCTTATATGTTTTCTTTATATTTTTTTTTAAAAGGCATGTGCCCTTTTACAAATGGTGGTTTCTCTTTATGAATAATGATTTTTTTAAGAAATGACAACTTTTTTCACCCCCAAATTTGTGCATTCACCATAGAAATTGATTTGAGTATGGTTGGAGTTTATATTTTATGTATTTTAGTATTTTTAATATGTATTTTAAATTTTTTGGCCCAAACTAAAGCATTGGGAGTGAAGATGAAATCCAAATGATGAACACCATTAAAGATTTCATATTGATAATCCATTTTATATTTTTTGACTCGAAAGTAAAAATCTATTACAAACATCAAGTTTAAAACTAGAAAATAACTGATCATGTTAAGAATGAAAGGGTGTCAAAATGTGTGTTAGCTTTTTAGGCTCTCAGATATACTAATTCTATTTATAAATACTAAACATGGCCCAAAAAGGCACTACTTACTTTCAGTTCCACCATCCCATAGCCATACAATCCCATCTATAGGATATGTTCGACATAACTTCCTAGGGTTAATGGCTTACTTGTTCACTACAAGAACAAATAAATGAAGGCTTCATATGGTTGAAAAAAATCCCTAGTCATTTATGATATAATTTGATGTAAATGGAAACTAAAATTCATATATAGTGTTTCTTAAAGTTTTGATTACTAGTACATTATCCCTAAAACCATTACTTAGGTAAAAATGAAGACCACTTTACCTAGAACAATAACTTTTAAGAGCTTCAAAACTGTAAAAACATAATTTATATTAAAATAAAGAAATAGGTTGAAACTTGAAAAGTAATTTTTGTGTTAGTAAAATTAGGAATTTATGGAGTCTCAAGGACTAATAAAATCTCTATTTAGTGTTTGTAAATCATAAATTCTTCATAAACCATAAAACAAAAATGGAAAAACAAGGAAATACTAATAAATAATTATATGGATTAACCAATATGATTTACCATATTTTTTATTAAATAATGTAAATGGTGTGTGACTAATAGGTACAAAACTAGATAGATATCATACTACTAAAGATTTATAAAAATAAATAATTTTGATTTTGGAAATTGACAAAGAAGAAAAAAAATGTTATTTTTGGAAAATACGAAGAAGAAATGTATTTAACTTAAACTAGGATCTCTAACTATTTTAGATGTTTGCAAGTATATATTAGTAGAATATGTGACTACGCATTCTCAAGATCATGAAGAAAATCCAAAACTACACTTAGCCCACACTAATTGATTTATTTAATTATGAACTTGTCCTTATTTATTGTGACTAGTGATTGATAGAGAAAAAATATAAAATTACATTTTGATAGGGACACATTAGAATAAAAATTATAGGATATTCCTAGACAAGACCATTTTTACTGTATATTGGTGAATGTTACTTGAGTCTATTTACCAAGGACTTGTCTCGATTGACTATATCTAAAATATTTGTATTTAACCTCCTAAACCTTGGTTTACATTAAGAATGTTGAGATGCAGTGATTTATATTATGTTGTGAAAAAATAATTGTTTCCAATTATTTTTAATTTTATACCTTAAATGTATTTTAAAATATTGGAAACTTGTAAATAAGAGGGTCATGTAATGGGTTTAACTAACCTAAATCACCCCATTGATTATTTACCATTACCTACATATCTAATACTCCAATAAGGGAAATCAATCCTATGTAGTTCTCCCACCTAGAATGATTGTGCAATTGTGCTCCTTTATTATATCCATGTAACTAGATATATGGATTTGATACTTAATAATCATAAATATTAAATTTATTTATGATGGTTTAAAATTGGCTTATAACAACTCCTTATGAATGAACTTATATTTGGAAATGATAGGTAAAAAAATTTCAATATGTAATAGTGTGTAATCTATAAACTGAGTGATAGAAAGTTTTCAAAATGAATGATGTTTCATTTATATTTATAGGTTAATATTTTTATAATTTTATTTATTCAATATTTTGAAATTCACAAGAAGACCCAAAAATGTTATTTAAGAGTTGAGAACTACCCATTATTTAGTGTAGGAGATAACCACCCTAGGTGGATATGACTATGTCAATGCTCCTTCTTATATAGTGAGGACTTGTCTCAAAATATTAGAGATAATTTACCTAATCAAAAGATAGTTTTATGTTGATGTTAATTATATTGACCATTTGAATTTGAAATTTATGTGTAGTAGTTATGACAAACAAAGAGTTTATCGCACATATAGATAAATGTATTATACGAATAGTGAATAATATTTATGTACTTAGGTGTAAGTCATTTGGATCAATATATGTCAATAATTAACATTGTCAAGTAAATTTGATTAGATATATGTGTCTACATTGTTTCCCTAAGGAACAACATAAGCTACTGTCCATTGACTTTAGACTTATCCCATTTTAATATTATTAATTAATGACATTAATAATAGATAAAAATATAACTGTGAAAGTGCAAGGCTAGAAAGAAAATCTTAAAATAATCCTAAACAACACTACACAGCATGTGGATCTTGCTAATGCTTATATCATTCCTCTTCACATTGTCTCTTTCAATCATGCTTTACTCTATCCTCCTAATTCTATTTATTATGATGACATATTCCTAATGGACATTGATCTTCCTTCTATTGAGCCACCACTATGAGATGAGATTATACCACACCTTAGATTTCCTATTGAATATTCTACTTTTATTCCCATATACAATTTTTCTCTTCTATATCCATTATAGATTTGAGTTTTAGAGGAATATACTATCTTTAGTGAATGCACACTTTACATCAATGAATCATTTATTCATGTTGATATTTATTATATGTATCCACATGCTTCATCTATAGTCACTTACTTAGTTTCAAGAGTTTTTAATCCATGTTCAACAATTCACATGGGAATTATTTTAGTTAATGTTTAATGTCCTTACTTTGATACGTCTAATTTAAAGGCCTTACATTCATTTATTATGCATAATATTTTCATACATATGTCACACATTAGATTTGGACCATATTTACATATCTTCATACTAATACATTCATCTACCATTGTGGAATGGCTATAATTTTAGTAAACAAATTGTATTATTACTTTGGCAATGGGAGGAAACATTGTTTGATGTAGATGGAGATTTTATAGTCTTTAGATAAAGGATCTTGTTATTGACATTAGTCATCTTACAATCTCCTCCTAGAGTACAAAAAACTTCAACATCATTTTTTTTTGGGAGGAGGGTCTTCTAGTCCTCTCTTATTTTTTATCTCTTTTGGGGGAAAGATTTTATTGTGGGTTTTCTCCCTTTCTCCACCTTGTGAGAGTTACTATGTACTCGAGTAACTCATTAGGCCTTGTTTTTGGGACCCATTTCTTATTCTCATATAAGATACACTTTAGGGGGTGTTAGTTTGTAGGGTTTTCCTAAACTTTTTTTAATCTTCTTTAAGGCGTGTGTGTTTTGTGTACATTGGGTAAATTTATCCCACATGTATGAGTATGTTGGTTATATGACTTAGTTTCACCTATTTGTGACAAGCGAGTACCACATGCATGGTATAGTTGAGATTCCCCTATCTTACAACTATATATTTACCTCTTCACTAAGAAATTTATAATATAATTCAAGATTCTTTCTGAATATATAGTGCTTGCTTTATAGTCTCATCTTGATTTTAGTCTTAAACATAATTTGTGTGTTATATCAACCAAAATTTGGTCTTGTATGTCCTCATAAATGGAAGAATATTTTAAACAAAAATAATAAACAATAATGAATTATAATATGTAAATCTGTATAAACAAATAATAATAATGTATGATTGAGATACATATGTCAAATAGTATTTATGAATATCCAAATTATGCCATAATGACATATAAAATGGGACATATCTTCATACAATCTAGGATATATAGATATATAAAATGGTCCTATATACAAAATAAATTATAACTAAAATTACCCTTCACACTATAAATAACTCTTATGTTGCTCAATACATCCAAACAAGTTGTGCATCTTTACCAGGGATGTAGAACCTACGGTGTCAGATGTCTCATTAAGGGGATAAAATATCCCTCATCTTGTGAAGGATAAAATTTAAATGAAACAAACATAGAAAATGGTTTTACCTACACAACATAAAAATTATAAAATAATGCATTAAATGATACATTTAAAATGATAGAGTTTCTAAGAACACAATTTGTCAATAAGGCAATTCTAGACTCACCAATTGTTATTGAAAGGTTTCCTAGGGATACATCCTATTGAATATATAATTGATGGTGAATCCTATAGAGCATGAATATATGGTTATATCTATGTGCATACAAATATAAATATGACATAGAGTATCATTACTTAAAGTTAAAAAAGTAAATTTTACTATGTGTTCTCACTAGTCTCTATTTTTGAATCAAGTGGTATTCAAGAGATATTTCATATTGGGACACAACTATAGTGTTAGTCACATTTTATTATTATCTAACCATAGTACCTATATCATTTCTCATCATATATACAAGTAAAAAACTAAAAATTGTCACTAAACAATCAATTAAATGTAAACCCATTTTAATACAAATTAAAATTATTGTTTATACATAAATAGAGATATATAATAATAGGGAAATATAATTATAATTGTAATTTTATGATCAAATTAGGTTAGTATAGATGGGGTAATAATAAATTCTATCATTTCATCTATACGAACAAATAATGAAAGAGCAAAATAGAAATTACAAATTAATTCCGAATTTAATTTATCAACCTGAGTGTAAAATATTGTATGGATGTTTTTAGTCTCAAAAATAAAATCCAAATGAGGTGGGGTGCCTATAATATCAGTTATCATCTATAAAAACAGAAAAATATGAAATAACTAAGAAATTAATCAATTAAATAAACATAAATTAAAAGATAAAAATAAATTTATATACATGTACCTAAATAAACTATTATTAGAAATTATGTGAATATAGATGGTGAAGCATGTAATTATTTCATATTTTATGTGCTCACCTATGGTAGTGAATCAGTTTTAAATGTGTTATATTATTATTTACATGTCCCATTGTGATGAAATAATTCTAGATGGAATATTTTTTTGAACTAGTGTCTGAAGGGTTGAAGCAACTTTATATGACATCCTTATAGATATAACCCATATATATCTAACCCTAACATGTGGCCTAGTAAAATTCCTCCCACGTGATATGCAATGATGTACATGAATTATAATATTCCCACTAGTTATTCCACCATATGAAGCATCAATAATAGGATGGACACTACTAGATGTGCCACCACATATAGCTAGTGTATAACTCTTCAGTTTATGCAACCCATGGTCAATCATAACTTGTGTAAGGATACTAACTACCTAAATAGTGTCCATATGTGTACTATGATGCAATTTTTTCTATGGAGTATGTGTTATTGTCTATGTAACTATCTATAAGTGATTTTGGTAGTTTTGATCCCACTTGGAACCATTTCTATCAAATGAAGACCCACCTCCCCTGCCTTGGGAGGTAGACATGTCAAAATAATTTAGGATTTATTATAGAACAAAATCACAATAAGTTTTTCTAAAAAAATATATTGGAACCTCATTAATATTGTTCATAGGGTCATGAAACACCATCCACCACCTATCCCATTTTTAAAAATGACTTCATGAACACACCAATCAATGCTAATGTGTTTTCCACTTAGTGGTGTTGATCTGGTGGTTCTATCCATAAGAAATAAAGAACAAACTCATTTTCTTATGTTTAGTTTTATAATATCATCGTATGATAGTTTATTAAAATAATAGTGTTTTAATACCTCTCCTAGATATAAAATTACATTAGGTTGGGAAGTGAAAATTTCCACTTCATTTTAAAAGGCCTCCAATGTTTCAACAAGTGAATTGTGTGCACTATGTTTTGAATAGTCCCAAAAATTATTGACCATAATTTTCATCTATTATTTATTTAATTTATATTATTTATATAATTCAACTTTTTATAAAAAGTCAAAATGTTGGGGGTTTTCATTAAGGTTTCATCAGAGGTTTTATTTAGGAAATGGCTTTAATGAATCAAATATCTAAATTTACAAAAATTAAAATTTATATTAGGTATTATTTAGGCAATGCTTTCATGGAAAAAAAATATAATCTTAATTTTTTTTATTTCATTAGCTAAATGCTTTTGAAGTTAGAGCTACGCACTAGACAAGTGACTTTTTTATAATTGGAACCACAAAAAAGAGGTTTTAAGGTTCCATCAACCATAACAAGCACATCTAAATGGTATAGAGGATCCCACAACCTTAACAAATCACATAACAAGAGGATTTTAAAGATCAACAACCATACCACCAAGATGTTTTTAAATATCCCACAACCTTAGTACAATCAATTACTTTTTAAATAGCCTTATATACCAGATGCCCTTCAATAAAATTTCCCTTCCATAATAGAATATGAACCTACCATGAGCAGAAGATCTTTTGCTACCTTTCTACCTCTATGGGCTTGTGAACATCCTCCACACATCTTAATCACAACAAGTTTTAGTATCCTCCCACTGATACTAATAACTACTATATCACAGCAAGGGACCATTCAACTCATCGTTAACATTCTAGTCATAGCTTGAAACAATATAGTGTTTTCTATCAAAACATGGAATATGTACCTAAATGCAAGGGCCAACCCCAAATCCCAAGAGAGAAAATGATGTAATACTATATCATACACTCTAATAAGGCAAGTTTCTATTTTATTTCCTCTATCTACCATAATCAAAATTATGGTTACTAAATAGAGTCACCAACAGGTCTGATTTTTAGTAAAGTTTTCATCTATCTTCTATAAAGTTTGAGTGTAACAAGTGAGTATTCATACCTACTCAACAAAACCATGACCCATAAAGAGGGATCAAAAATATCAAATCAGACTCCATATAGTCTTTTGAAGAATCTTTTATCTTCCCAATTATCCTAGAATCCTAAATTTATCAAAATGGGGTTTCAACAAGATTTCTACAAGATCTAAGACCCAAAAACCCTCCAAAATAATGCATATTCCAACACAATGTGATACAATAAGTGAAGTAACTATATTATCCTCACTTTTTTGGGTACCAATAAAATAATTTCTTATTATATCAACAAACATCAAACCATCCATATATAACTACAACACTGGCCCTTATAGCCTTCAAGTCATTACCTGGACAACCCCAATCAAGGGAAGCCTTTGATTACCTTTTAGGAACATTCATTCAAACCCAAAACCCACAGGGTCATGATTCCTCCATTATTATATAATACATGTCCTTTGACCAATTGTAATAGATTCTAAAGTCTAAAATTAGGATAAATCCTAGTAAGGGTCCATTTAATAACATAATCTTACAATGAAGATTTAGACTTTTCTTAGCTATCTTGACCCTCTTTTTAGTGTTCAAAAATAAAACATAGTCCTTACAGAGCCTGATAAAGATAAGCAATGTCATATCCATATAGAGAAAATTTATTTTCACTACCTAAAAAAATGATCCTCTTTCCATAAGAAGAAAGACCGAGTCTTAGCATTCCAGATTTCATAACAGTGTCGACCTCACCGATAGTCTTCATAGTAAAACCAAACCTCATAGTACCTCTTTGATTCCTCACCATTTTCCTCTCCCTCTTCTTCCTCTAACCCTACACTTGAGTTTGAATTTTTTTCTCCCACTCTGTTGCTCTATTCTCTATCACATAGACTATTAATTTCAATACCTTCTTTCCTTATGATTATTATTAAAAATACAACACTAAAAAGTCACTGAAAACCATATTTTTTCCCTACAGGTAAAAACAACATACATGGGACCATCGTACGAGTGTGGAATCTTCATACAGAATATTTGGAGATGAATAACATACACAACCTCATTTAGTTTCTCTTAAATGAAAAACAATGGTTACCTGAAAAATGAATCGTGTGATTTTATACTTGGTGATTTTTTATTTTGTGATAAATGTCAAAACCTTTGGGGTCTAACAAATGGTGAATGCCATTTTTGAAAAATGGCATGCAACCTATTGTGATGGTAATGACTCTTATAGATTTACTTCAAATTATTTTTTAAAGGGCATGTGCCCTTTTACAAATGTTGCTTTCCCTTTGAGCAAAATGATTTTTTTAGGAATGGCCCCTTTTATGTTCCCCAAACTTGTGAATTAACCCTCAATTTGATTTGAGTATGGTTTGAAATTTCATATATGTATTTTAGTGTTTATAACATGTATTTTAAATTTATTGTCCTAAAATAAAGCATTGTGATAGAAGAGGAAATCTAAAGGATGCACACCATTATGTATTTTATATATAGAATCCATTTTATATTTTTTGACTCGAGAGGAAGTAGATATGACAAACATCAAGTTTGATACTAGAAAATAATGATCATGCTAAGAACAAAAGGATATCAAAAGGTGTAAGTAGGCAAGGTGTGTTAGCTTTGTAGGATATCAAATACACTAATCCTATTTACAAATATTGAACATGACCCAAAAAGGCACTAGTTACTGACATTTCCACCATCCCATAGACACATAATCATGTATCTAGGGTTTTCTTGGTGTAACTTACTAGGGCTAATGGATTACTTGTGCACTACGAGAACAAATAGGTGAAGGCTTCATACATTTAAAAAATAAAAACATAGGTATTTATGATATATTTTGAGGTAAATGGAAAATAAATTCCTTATATAATTTTTGCTGATAGATTGAGTATGTGTACAATAACCCTAAAACCATTTCTTAGGTAAATGATAATTGATTTCCCTAGAACAATGACTTATATGATCTTGAAAATTGTCAAAACATAGTTTATATTAAGATAAAGAAATAAATTGAAACATGGAAAACAATTTTTTTTTGTGATTAAAATTATAAATTTATAAAGTCTCAAGGTCAAATATAATTTTTATTTAGTGTTTGGAAATCCTAAATTCTTCATAAACCCTAAAACAAAAATGGAAAAAGAAGATAATGCTAAGAAATAATTCTATGAGTTGACCAATATATTTTACCTTATTTTTTAATTAAAAAATATAAATAGTGTGTGAATAATAGGTGAAAAACTAGATAGATATCACACTATTAAATATGTATTAAAATTAATAATTCTTATTTTGGAAATTGACAAACAAGGAAAAATGTTACCTTTAGAAAACATTAAGAAGAAATATACTTAGCTTAAACTAAGATATTTGACTATTTTAGATGTTTTTTAGTATAAATCATTAAAATATGTGACTATGCATTCTAAATATCAAGAATAATATACAAAAGTGTTCATAGATAGGTCTGCCCTTACTACACTACAACCCACACTACTTGATTCAATTAACTATGGACTTGTCCCAATTGGCCGTGACTAGTGATTGATAGAAAAAAAAAGAGAAAAATAGTTTTTGATATGGATAAATTAGAATAAAATTTCAAGATATTCATAGACAAGACCTTTTTTAGTTTATATTAGTATAGGATTCTTGAGTCCATTGACCAAGGGCTTATCCTAGTTTACTATATATAAAATATTATTATTGCACCTCTTACACCTTATCTACATCGAGTATGTTGAGCCATTGTGATTCATATTATGTTGTGAAAAATTAATTGGTTCCATTATTCTTCATTTGAAACCCTAAATTCACTTTAAAATCTTGGGAACTTATAAAAAATAGGGTGTGTAATTGGTTGAACTATCGTCAATCACCCCTTGGTGATTGACCATTGCTTACATATCTAATACTCTAAAAAGGAAAATCAGGCCCATGTAGTTCTCCCACCTAAAATGATTTTGCAATTTCTATCATTTATTATATATATGTAGCTTGATGCGTGGATTTGATATTTAATAGTGATAACTCTTAAATTTATTTGAGATTATTTAGACTTGGATTATGGTTACTCCTTATGAATGATCTTGGATTTGGAAAGAATAAATGAAATTTTATCAATATTTAATACTGTGTAATCCACCAACCAAGTGATATAAAGTGGTGAAAATGAATTATGTTTGATGTGTATTTTTATATAAATATTTTGATAATTTCATTTGTCTAAACTTATGAAATGCACAAGAAGACCTAATATATTTATTTGAAATTTTAAAACTACCCATTATTTGGTGCAAGACCTAGCCACCCTAGGTGGACATAAGGATGTCAATTTTCCTTCCCACCAAGTGTCAACATATCTCAAAATATTAGAGACAATTTGCCTAGGCAAAAGCCAGTCTGATGTTGATATTAGGTCGATTAAGCATTAAAATTTGAAATTTATATCTAGTAGTTATGACAAACAAAGGGTTGATCGTATATATAGATAAATGTATTATAAGAATGGTGAATAATATTTATGTATTTCATTAAAATTCATGTGGATTAAGACATGATAATAATTAACATTATCAATAACATGTGACTAGATATATGCGTCTACATTGTGTTACCGATTCAATAATGTAGGCTAGTGTTTGTTGACTACAAACTTGTCCCATCTTACTATGATTGATGAAGGAAACTAATATTAGATAAAAATATAACTATGATAGTGCAAGGATAAAAAAAATCTTATAATAATCCTAGACGACATTGCACATCTTGTACAATAGCATAGGTCACTTGCATATGTCTAATGTGGATTTATATATGATCAATGTGATTAAAATTAAAGTGATTCATAATTTTATTCTATTTATATTGATTAGGTTGAGGTATATAAATTTAAATTGTTCCATGTAGAATCAATTTATATTATTCTTTGCTTTGAAAACCCTAGGGCCTTTGTGAGGGATAAAACCTCAAAAAAGGGGGGTTTAATAGGTTGATCTAAGTGTAATAACCCCCTTGATGATTGGATGTTACCTATATGTCTAGATACTTTGAAGAGTAATCAAGACCATGTATGTATCCAACATAGAGTGATTTTACACTTATGATCCTTGACTATTTGTATGCAGCTAGAAATATGGCTTTAATACTAGAAAATGAGAGGTCTTAACTTTATTTGAGATACTTTATACTTGGATTATGGTTGTGTCTTGTGAATAATATTTAACTTGGTAATAATAGGTAAAATATTACCAATGTGTAATATTGTGTAAGTGCATATTAGATGGTTACAAACTAGGAACAAGGTCCTTTTGAAATGAGGTTTATATTTGCTTATATATTTAAACATTTTAACAATTTACTTTTGTTTTGATTATGACATGTTTGGGAAGACCCAAAATCATATTTTTAGATTTTAAAAGTAGTTTTTATTTATTGTGGGGCATGACCACTCTAGGTGTAAAATTCCATGGCACAAGACTTATCCACCTATTATGGACCTAAACTAGAGATTCAAGAAAAAATGTCATTAGCTAAAGACAATATAAGGGTAGTATAGATTAATTTTGGAATGCAATGACAAAAAGCAAAATTTTAATCTTGATTATGGATAAATGGCTTAAATAAATGGAAAATAAGAGATGTGCATTTGCACTATAAGTCATGTGGTTTAGGATGTGTCAATAATTAGAATTATCAAGTACATATGACCAAATTTAAATATCTATAACTTTCACAATTCTATCCAATATAAATGCAACTCAATACCACAACTAATCCAATACATATCAAATAATATAAAATAAAATTACAAATTATAAATTGTAATTATGGAATAATTTTAAACGTAAAATGTATCTAGATTGAGAATGACCACCAATTAAATTCCAAAAATCTGGTGACAAAATTGAAATATTAAATTACATTTATATTTTAAAATACTAAATCGATGATGATAATACATTTGATATGGCATATGAGTTGGATATTGAAGGCACCTTGAATAAATTTTGGTCAATTATATTAGAAAGCCATCTATAAACAAACTAGGAAAGACCTTTAGTAAGGTATTTTATGTTAAATTTTAAACATAATATACAACATAAGCATATATAATTTAATAATTCAAGATTAGTTGTAACTTAACAATAATATGATCTTTTATATCACACTTAGTACCACCTCAATGTCCTTATCCCAACTACTCACTACACCTTAGACCAAAAGACACAACATTATTTTTATGTTGATAAATATCACTTAAAAATGAACTGGCATAACAATAATCAATATTGATATAATCATATTTTTTAAATTTCACTCTAAGTTGGCCTTGATACTATAATGACTAAGAAAAGGAAACTAGAATGTTTGACAAACTTCACCCTACTTATATATATTTTTTAGTTATCATTTCTATATTTATAAGATAAATTAGAAACTTATTTGACCAAGTAAAAATACACAAAAAAAATATATATGTAATCATATTTGTATGTGTTTTAACTTTTTTTAAACCAACACAATTGAAGTTCAATGGCTTATTACATATCCAAAAGGTCAAACTAAATTGTGGTATTAAAACACTTTGTTTGCATCCTTATTTTTTATTATTTGAACCCTTATAGTGAAACAAGTTACCTAAAAAAAATTGTGCATTGTATTTCAAGGAACAACTTATATTTTATTTTGTTCCACTCTAGCTATATACTCCCTCAAAAATAACATACCAACATCTAATCCATTCTCAATACTAATTAAAACACCTTTTGATAGGTCCCTCTTTTCTTATTATAAGTAGAATTTATTTCTCAATTTGGTTAACCTATTTTTTTATAACATTATATGAACATTAAACTAACTAATCGAACAATCTATTAAAATATTCTTACCATCAAATACCATCACTAGTTTAATGCTTTCATTTAATGTCTCATCCATTTAATTTAAAATGTCATATAACTCATGCCTCCACTCACTATCCATATTTACAACACATTAACCTCAATTGATTTTGAAGGTGAATATTAAAATATATAATTTTAATTGTTTTTGACAGAGAAACTACTTCATATTCCTATCTATCCATAACATTTTTATATAGCTTCAAACCTTTAGGTATGGTTTAACCCACTAATATTCCTCTATACATTTTATTGGTTGGATGCAAAGAATTGATAAAATGTTTTTTTCATCCTCAGATCCTTTATTAATGGATTTTAAATTATATCATCTGTAAATAGTGATTCATATCAAGACAACATATTTATAATACATAGTTATTCATATTTAATTTACTTCAAATGCCTTGTGAGTTTGATTATTTTTATATATCTTTGTTTAACGATATAAAAATTTGAATTAAGTTGGTGAAATCATAATCCCTTTATATTCCTAATATCCCACATACTTTACTTTAAAAATATTTCATACATTATACCTAGTTAAATTTAATACACAAGATAAGTGAGAGTGTTGATATCGGAACAATACTATCAATAAAAATAAAAAATTATAATAAGTTGACACATTTTAATATGTTTCCCTACTAATAAAATGTATTATAACATTAGTGTCATTTTAGATCTATACCTATCATAATTATAACATGAATAAATTATGAAAACTTGAAACATTTCACACTCTCCCATTGAGTCAAACTATGCAAAAATAAATTTTCAATGTAATCTCCAATAATTAATAAATAGATTTAAGTTATTTATTTTTTCTTCAACCATTTTCTATACTTCTCATATCTCTCAAAAACCTCTGAATATGCCTAGAATTAATCTTTATGCTAAAGCCCAATTTGGTTGATATATCCACTTTATGACTTCAATTTTTAGCATATGATTATCCATTGAAAATATATTATAAAAAGACTATGAAAAGATTAAAATTAATCATTTATTTCCCAGCTACTAAATTCCATTAGAAATTAAATTATGGATAACATAATTTTTTTCCTTTATTGATGTAATCTTGGTCATGAAGTCCTTTTACATTTCAATAATTATGAAAACAAGTTAGCCTAAATATTTATCCATAGGATTTGATAGATTATTATATTTATTGGATGACAATCCTTCATCATTATTTGTCTTCTTCTACAATCCCCATATGTGTAATTAATAATAGTAGGTTGTAAAAAAATTACATGTGTTACTTTCACATGTCTTCATTATTTCCCATTGGGGTAAAAAATAATTTACATTAAATATATTCTAATTTTGTTTTATTGTAGTTAAAAATTTAGGAAATTTATCATGTAAATAATATTAAATAATATATTGCGTATAATTTATAATCACATAGTTTTTTAAAGTATCTATGATAAGCTCATAACCATTAGTTATGTTGCCAACTTCCACTTTGACTGTGACTATAACTAATGTTATAATTTATTACCACAAAAAACCATCAATGAATCACATTTTTTTACCCACCTAACACATGTTTCCACAAAAGTTTTATCTTCAATTGTACAAGCAATAATATAACCATAAATACCAAGATTTGCTTTATTAGAAGCATAAACCTATGAAACTACCTTAAATATGTACTAAATTTTTCCTATAGTATATGTTAATGATTTTTTAACTTATTTTAAATTTGTTTTTACTAAAATATCATTTAATGTCAAGAAAATAAAATCAACTTGATCATCTTATAAATGGATTTAAACAAAGAAAGCATTGGTTTCCCTAATTTGTAATTAGTAAGGTAGTGAGAGATCTTGGAAAATATCTCAAACATGGGACCTTATTTTAGTATACAATAAATTAACCTTTTCCTTATCCCACCAAAAAAACAAATAGTTTTTTCTATGGCTTGTAATTACATATCTAGGAATTGGTTTGAGTTAATTTCTAGTTAACTATTTTAATATTCTTCTAATTACCTATATATCTACTTATCTTACAATTTATCCCTTTGATTCATGACTTAAGTGCATATTAAATTCACCCAAATTGGGAAATAGATTTCAACATTCTTATTTGAATGAATCAAAATTGATAATTTATTTGATATCCATTTAGCACTTGAAATGTATAAAAGTATAGTCAATATGAAATTTAATTCCATTATGTTATAACATTCTCTATGTATTACTCTCCATGGATAATTATTTCCCACCCATATATTCATCCAATTATATATTTGTGTCTATCCTCTTTTCCTCATGCTCAATTTAAAGATGTTATAATTCCTAATCATTGGCATCCTACAAAAAAGTAGCCAAAAAAATGTAGCGGTATACAAATAGTATAACAAAACATCGCAATGACAAAATATAGTGAGGAAAAAATGTATCAGTATTATTAATGTCATGAAGATGACACAAGTTTTAACTAAAGGTCCAAACCTACAAAATCACATTTCATCTTTTATTTTTCTTGTAAATTTGGTGCATTAATTTTCCACCATTAAATGTTAACTACTATCACCAAAATGAACTAGACAACAAATAAACAATGTGATAATCACTAAAATGTCTGAATTATGCTCTTTGTGACATTATTGTGATATCACCAATACCACTACATTTTTTATCACTATGTTTTATCCTCATGATGTTTTTGTCATAATACATTTTTGTCATACTATGTTTTTACCACTAAATTTGTGTTTGCTACATTGTCACATACATCCCAATATTCTAGTAATAATGGAGATAATTGAAATAAAATAATATGTAAGTATGTAATAAAAACTATTTATGTCACTATAAGCTAACAAAAGAATTATTTTGATAAAAGCATAAAATAAAAAATGTTCAATATATATATATATATATATATTGAACATTATTTATTTTATGCTTTTATCAAAATAATTCTTTTGTTAGCTTATAGTGACATAAATAGTGACATAAACAACAAATAAACAATGTGATAATCACTAAAATGTCCGAATTATGCTCTTTGTGACATTATTGTGATATTACCAATACCACTACATTTTTTATCACTATGTTTTATCCTCATGATGTTTTTGTCATAATACATTTTTGTCATACTATGTTTTTACCACTAAATTTGTGTTCGCTACATTGTCACATAGATCCCAATATTCTAGTAATAATGGAGATAATTGAAATAAAATGATATGTATGTAATAAAAACTATTTATGTCACTATAAGCTAACAAAAGAATTATTTTGATAAAAACATAAAATAAATAATGTTCAATATATATATATATATATATATATATAGAACATTATTTACTTTATGTTTTTATCAAAATAATTCTTTTGTTAGCTTATAGTGACTTAAGCTAACAAAAGAATTATTTTGATAAAAACATAAAGTAAATAATGTTATATATATATATATATATATATATATATATATATATATATATATATATATATATATATATATATATATATATACTTTTTAGCACATGTGGACTACATTTCAGTGGACATATACAACCTCCATGTGAAGGTGATGATGATGATGGAATAATTAATGTCTTAAAACTCTATTCACACTTACTATTAGTAGGTCTCATTTTTATTATTCATGTGTTAGTCCTAAAATCAACTAATTTTTTTTTAATATGTTTTATATAAGCCAAGTGATTCTTTGAACTCATGTGTTCTTTCAAATAAATAAAAATGGTACCACTAGTTGATGCTAAAACAAACCATCTTCTGCATAGTATGATTTTCACTTTTAATTTCCTTTTGTACCCATCATCTCCAAGTGTCTCATCCACAAAAACTAATAAATTATTTTGTGTGTTATTGAATTCAACTAGACATTTAATTCCAATCACAATATCAAATATATCAAAAAAATCCTTTTTTTTCATCTCTTAGCTACATAAATATATGTCACTTTGTATCATAACTTTTTTGTTCTCTTCTATATATTTTTATATTTTTATGATATTTTCTATAGTTATGAGCTATTTGAGTTGTCAAACATACATCACCTGATTTATATTCTAGATCAAAAGCATCAAAATTATTATTTATTTAAGTTATTCCTAATTTTTAAGATACTCACATAATTTCATTATAATTGATAGATCATTATTTTGAAACACATAATAGTTTTCCCCAAGAGGTAATTATTATACAATCAATACCTAATCTCTTTAAAACTAAATCAGAGATGCCATTAACATTTGACTTTTTACACATGGGATATTTTATATTTTATTGATTTTCATCAATATTTAAAATATTTTATAGTATAGTTGACTCAATTGTATGAATATCCAAATCATTTTAATTTTTATTAATACCCACAATTGTCCCAAAAAAATTCAACTTTTGTTCTTGATTTAGATTTCTTTCATTTAATATACTAATCACAAACTCAAAACGATATGGGAAAACCTCATTATTCAAAATCTCATGCAAAAATTCAAAATATATATTCTCCTCAAGATAACAAATAAAATAATCTCTTCATCCATATTTTTATACTTTTTAATGCCTTCACCTTTATTTATTTTTTCAAAGGAGTTTGAGGCCTACCAACAATAATTCTTATAAAACATTATTAGTTTATTTATAAAAATTTAAAATTACTTATTATATGATTATTGAAGCTTCATTCAATAATAGATGTCCTCCTCTAATATGGTATCATAGGTGGTTCAATGTCCATGTTGACTATGATATCATTATTTATTAAAATGAAACAGAATTTTTTATTTTAAAAAAAAAAAATAGTTTGTTTTTGTGTGTGTGTGTGTGTGTGTGTGTGTGTGTGTGTGTGTGTGTGTGTGTGTGTGTGTGTGTGTGTGTGTGTGTGTGTGTGTGCGCGTGCATGCATGTGTGCGTGCGTGTGTGTGTGCATGCATGTGTGTGTGTGTGTGTGTGTGTGTGTGTGTGTGGGCTTGATACAAAATACTATCACCACACTATAATAGTAGTATCATCATTCAAATTAGTAAAACTAGCAAATAATAAAATTGAGTATCAATACAACTCAAATTGAACAAGACAAATAAATAAATCATACATTTATATTAATGGAAATCTCAAAACTAAAAGA
The DNA here is from genome assembly GCA_037957365.1 of Torreya grandis. Classification (NCBI taxonomy): domain Eukaryota; kingdom Viridiplantae; phylum Streptophyta; class Pinopsida; order Cupressales; family Taxaceae; genus Torreya; species Torreya grandis. The sequence goes on along the minus strand of JARHVA010004532.1, from coordinate 1,280,957 downwards.
ATTATACAATAAAATTTGGGAATTATACATCATGGTAAAAAAATATGTATAGATATAATTCCATGTGATTATAATTATGGAACCAAAAAAGTGACTAAACACTAAATCTAGAATATTATATCTAGAAGGAAAAAACTATGAGTATACACAAAAAAAATTAATAATAATAAAAATAAAAAATAAAAATACTTTCCCAAAAAAACATTGTTTTGATAATAATTGAACCTCACAAGATACCCTATTATTCTCAAACATAAAACCCAACATTATAAATAGTCTATGAAAAATGCCTATGAGTACAACAATCAATATTAATTAGGTAATATTTATAGAAAAGTATATATTCAATGCCCTATTTACCTTAAAATGACATGTATGATTTTTCACTTATATTTCCAACTCATAATTGGTATTTTCTTCTCTATTTTCTCACTCAAATATTATAATTTCACCACATGGGGTCTAGGTCTACATTTCCTTCTACTTAACATTATAGGTGTTATAAATATACATTAATTTTACTTTTTTGGGGAAATATTATGCATGAGATGTAAAATGTGGGATTAAGTTCAATAATATAAAGGATGAGATGACTTTATTAGTTATTGAAACTAGAAAGATACAAGAAAATAATATTTACAATTTATATATTAAAAAATTGGTCCTTGGGCATTTTTGCTTATGAATGAATGTGAAATTTATCTAAAATGAAAATAGTTAACAATAGTGAAAAAGAGGAAAAATAATAATAAAGAGGAGGAAGATTTGATTAATTAAATAAACTCATATTTTAATTATCTTAAAACATAGGAAAAATATCTGGAATAGTGAAACATTAAACATAAACCTTTCATAAAAATAAAGAAAAAAGATTGACTAAATTATTATACACAAGAATATTAACCATTCATTAAGAAAATGAAAATATGAAAACTCATGTAAATATCCATGTATTTATCCTTTATAGAAACACAATTTTTCTTCTTCTCTTCCCTCATAACCATATAATTTTATGTATCAAAAAGTCCTCTTAAAATATGATAAACTCTTTTTTATAATAAGAGTGTACATAAATACCTCTTTTTTAGTCTAATTTATATTTCAAATTTATTTTTTATTTTAAAAAATGAAACACAAATTAAAATTAATTACGTTTTCATAGAAAATTTACAATAAAGAAATAGAAAATTAGAGAGATAAATATTCTGAGTAGCATGGATAGAAAAAGAAGAATTCTTAGGTTGAGGATTTTTTTAATCAATTGCATCACCCAGTTCCTAATTTTCACCTTGCAAATACTTTAACCTATATATTCTAAATTTTTAAATGGCATTGATAATTACAACTCTCTTTGTAACAAAACTATGAACCAATATAACAATCCATGTGTTCATTTTGTTGGTCACTTCATCAATCACTTTAGATAGATTTATAATGTTTTTGTTGAGATCATTAAGACTATAAGACTACAATGAATATCACATAACTTATTCATATCTTCCATAGTGAAAGTTTTTGTTCTGATTAAATCTTCTTTAATCATCTTGTAAAATTGATCCTTTAGTTCAACATATGTGCATGATGTTTTTTCATTTCCCTTCAACTAATTATAATTTACAACCCAAACATTTTTAAAAATATCATATTTCATGTCATCACAATTTTTTCTAAATGTGTAAATATTTTAATGCATCTTCTAAATCATGTATTTTTCCATACCTTATGTTTTTCCCATTATTTTATTACATAGATCAAACTCATTACAGTCACTTTGAATTATGAATAGACCCTTATGTGTTGATTCCCGAAGTTGTATTTTTCTAAAATTATAGTATACCAAGGTCATTTCATCTTGAAATGTTTTAGTTATAGGCTAGGAAATATCTACAAATTGTGAACCTATAGGATTAATTACCAAACTTGAGGTGACCTTAGCATTGAAATCAAGATCTATAACTTAAACTAAATATTTCTTTATATTCACAATTTCTTATACCCATTGTAATGATATATAAATTTAAAAAGTATTGATTTGGGTGCTAGGAGTAGCAAGAGGAGCTGTTGAAGTAGAGAGTGATTGATGAATACTATGAAAACCCACTAAAGTTTGATTTTTTTTAATTGGTCAAGAATGAGATGGAGGTGTAGGACAAACCAAAGGTGAATGTGGTGGACAAGGAATATGTATAGGTGATGGAAAATGAGGTGTTGGTGAGGGTAATTGCATCTGAGTGAGAGAAGTAATAAGAGGGACTTGATTGGAACCTTAGTTGGAAGTCATAATGTTTTTTTTTGTATTATCAATAAATATATACTTAGATCAAGGTCTTACAGAGGTTGAGATTCACCTAACATGACTAGATTTTTCCTAATAGGAATTTTATGTCTAGATAAAGAATCATCTTTTCAAGGTTTTTAATGAATTTTATTCTTATTTGAATCTTATTCATTCCTCCACCACTTGTTGTTAGGGGCTTTGGTATATTTAAATAAATTCTTATGCATATGTGTTGGGGTGAACCTACTGAGTAAGTTTATTATTTATTTTATAAGTCCATACATCCTTTTAATACCCTTCATTGGTATATTCAATCAATTTATTATCAAACCCATGCTTTATATCTCATTAAAACATTTTTTTTTCATTCTTTATAATATTTCAATTATTCCTTTGAGCAATCAATCAAGGGAATAGGCACAAGGGGTAATTTGATTGGTGAACAATGGGTAAATCTATAAATTATAGTATTAATTATTCATTTTCCACCTATTAGATCATACAACATTTCATCTAATCAAAATTTATTCTTAAACAATATATTTTTCTTGCCTCAAAATCATCTTGACAGGTTTACCTATAGTATTCAATTTTTGGTGTATGTAAATAACAAGAAATGAATATTAGTTTATCATTTACAAAGTTAATGATATTAAAATAATGTCTTTTGGTGTGTGTTTATATCAATAAATATATAATTGAATTAACAATATTAAATGCATCATAGGCTAATTTTTAAATATAGAAACTCAATGCAATAGGAAATTAGATTCCCCCCATAGGTATGTAATTTTATTTATTTCGAACTTGACTCAATTATATTTTGATATCAATAAGAATCATATTATCACTTGAATATATGGGTAGCGTATATGTATTCCTCTAAAATTCCCTAGACCTAAGGTATGTGGGCTTTGTAAATTGAATGAAATAGCTTATGTACTTATTAATCAAAGTGGCTGAATCATTTTATAATTGTGTTGCAGTGTTACCCTAATGAATTATTACTAATAACATAGTAAATGTATCATTAATGTACTCAAGTTTTGCATTTTTCATGAGTGACTTAAGGGAATGTATCTTATACTATCTTTCTAGGAATTTTTCTACCTACCTCATTCAAGCCCTACCATGGTCTCAAGTCTACAATAGAATAAACTATGTATGAGGTCATGTAAATAATTTGTGTTGATTATAAAGTAGAGGGTTATTCATGGAGACTTTTACTAATAATTTTTATTTAATTAGTGAATTATTTTATAGCACAAATGATATTGATATACATGCACATCTAACTCTCAAATAAATATGTATCAATATAACCCATGCTTAGGGTTACTAAGCATGATGTGGGATTTGTGAGAGAATTCATTATCAAATGGAATAACATCATGGAACTAAGAGGTGTCATAATCTCAATCATGGTGAAATTGATTGGAGAATCCATGGGTATGTTTAATTATGGAACAAAGTCATATAAAGACCAATTAAAAAATTAGGAGCTTATACATAGGTTATTTCACACCAATGAGTTCATAACGATAGACAAAAAGGGGTTCCCTCATGTTGACATTTGGTGCCAATGGCCTGAAGTATGCCTATAAGTAATGAAGTACTTAATTCTTGAAGTTAATCACACCCTAATATTATGTCATCACTTTTTACTGATAAATAGTTTTTAGGGGTATAAAATTAACCTCACTTTTTATCTCCTCAAATCCACAAAGAGAATTTCTCTTGCACACAAAATAAATGATGTAAATCCCATTTTATTCCAGGTCCTTATCTTGCAACTGGTTAAGCATGATGAATCCTTGTGGGGTATGGAGGTTCATATAGAGGGTTCCTATACTAAAGAGGAATCCCTTGAGGAATAACATACCTCAAGGTCTTATAACCTGATAGTCAGTACTCTTCATGCTAGCCCTTTATTCATAACATATATTAAAGAACCTCCCCTAAAACTCATTATCCCTAAACCTAAAACAATATTTCTAGATGAGGGAACTTATGAATAAGTGAAAGGGAAAGTAAAAAACCCATGATAAATTATTAGAAATATAATAAAGGGAATTTGGAAAAATTTAATAGTAAGATTCATGAGTCTAGGATGAGCCTCATAGGCCTTATATTGGATTGGAATGCCATTAATAGAGAAGTTTCCAAAAAAATTCAATCCTTCACTCATTCTATTAAGGTAGACTAAACCCCCGTAAGTCAATAAATAATGATGGAAGATACCTCCTCTCCCAATATCCCCTTCATAATCCCCACCAAGAAGCTATCGATGATAGAATAGGTGTAGAAGAGACCCTAGATGATCCTACCTAGGGAGGATGTAGAAGAAACCAAAAAATAATAAGGAATATAATATTAAAAATTAAATAGGGTACATAAGATAAGATGACCAATGGATGGATACCTCCTCTTAGAATAGTTTTTTAATTTATATATCTACTATTTTTCCTTCTATAGGGATAGTTGGCTAGTTTTGTTAATTTTTATTGTTCAACCCATGGGGCTTGTTAATTTACTTTACACTTTTTAAATATAATTCTTGGTCCCTATAAAACCAATTTATTTACCTTATCAAATAAAAAGAACATATCCCATTAATATATTTATAAATTTTATCATATAGAACAAATATTATTGAAAGTCAAAATTATATAAGGTTTTCGATAGCTTAGATGGTCCATTCCTATTATTTTTTTATTGATGATGGATTTTGACTAGAACATAAACTAGTTTGGGACATAATTAGGAACCTAGATCCCCATGTAATTTATTAACCACCTAAATACCACTTGTATACTAGATAGTATTAGATGTATACCAATTATTATCAAAATCAAACACCATCAAATTCTAAGATAAACAATGGCCATTAATGGCTCCAAGAATACAACCAAAAATCACAATTGACCTTGTATACCTTTTCAGATATTTGAACCCAGGTGGGATTGAAATAACCAAGCCACTTTACCAACTCAGCCACATCTCAGTAGCAAGGTCGCTACTTATTTTTCTTTACAAAGATTGATTTATTATGTTTAAGAATTTTTATTTGTTCTTAACCCATAATTATTTTCCAATGTATTTCATAATTTATATTGTTTCATCATGAGGTGAAATGCCAAAAATAATGCTAATTAAAGTGATATATAGTTTAGCTATGAAAACATCATCCATAGACCTATTGTTCATAATAATTTTCATATGAAAGAACTAAATTTGCACCTTTAAACAAATGTAAGGAAAGTGGTGGCATATTCAAATCCACTATTAAGAAGGTGTTTCCCTAACACTATTCTTTTCCCATCCTCCATTCTTCAAAGTTCTCCAACATCTATATGACCTATGTAGTTAACTATGATCTCTAGATTATTTGTTTGAAGAGTGTAAATAGGAATTTATCCCATATGTATTAATTTCATTTTTGAGGATGTGGGTACAAGGAAGGGAACTCTGGAAAGTAGTTTCAAATTATTTAAGGAAAGGTCCAGAAGGAGAAAATGTTTATGTGGGTAAATGGGGTGTATCATAGTGAACATAAAAATATTAAAAAATATCTTGAATATATCTTTGGATTTTTTAAAGGGAATAAATAAATATTTTTTTAGGTTTGTATCACCTAAAAATTTTGTTAAGAAACAACAAAAAAAAGGATAATGAAAAACATTAGAATGAAGAAGGAGAAGGTATCAAAATATATCCTTAGAGAGAATACATTTTTTAAAGTTGATAACAAAAAACAAAATAATATAATCATAAAGAGAGACACGATCCAAATATTTGAATAAGTTAATTGGAGGTTTTAAAGCAAATGAAGACCATTGAATTCAATTTATAGGGATCAAAAGGTGGCTCTAGTCTTAATTTATATTTTTTAATTTCAATAGACTTTTAATTTATTTTTTGGAAAATTTTATTTTGAAAATCAAATATGCTGGTGGAATTGAGTATGTCAAGTAGATAAATAACTACTAACACCTCCCATAAGCTCCTTATAGACTTGGACCCTTTGATCTAATATGATTTTAACAAAAATTTAAGACTTCATTATGAATATTAGACACATCAAGTATTTCAAGAACTTTTAGCACTCAAGGAACTTTATCTTAGACTTTCCTTCTAAATAAGATGACTTATTAACTTAAGGAACTCAATCAAACTGTATAAATAATGATAATTTGGTGAATAAGGACTATACAAACATAAATAACTTTTATTTATTCCAAAAATAGTTAGTAGGCCTGATGGGTATTGAAAAACTCAAATTTTTAATAAGTGTTTATAATGAAATTTTGTATTTTAGACTTGGTCAACATAATGGTGAAAAAATTTGTAAATTGGGAAGTTATATTTTTGTCAAAAATAACTATCTTTGATTGAGACTAGGACTAAAAAGTGCAATGGAGGAACTCCTGATTTCTAATTTTGTAGACAATTTTTTTATGCATTAGGATATGGAGTTAAACAACTACCTCAATAGAATTTAAAAATAATGCCATAAATATTTGACAAAGACACGAGATATAAACATGCTGAAAATCAAAATGAAAAGGATAAGACATGACAAATTAGGAAAGGAAACACAACCAAAATCCTAACCCACCTATGTACATTGCAAGAGATAGGTTGTATTCACTAAATGTAATATTTCAATTATTTCCTATTGTAGGTAAATTGAATATGCATACCATATTTATAATCTAAGGATTATGTGTTGTACATAAAATAACATCAAATATTGAAACAAATTTTTGACAAAGAATTAAACTTGGCATGACTTCTTTTAAATTCTCTCATTTTATCTTAGAGTAAAACTAGATCTCAAAAATGAAAGTCTCTTTTCTTGTATTTTTTATGAAAAAATCTTAACCTTACATTGATTTACCAAAATATTTTTTAGTGATTTTTACTCTTTATTCTTCCAATTTAATCAAGTACATTATTATCTTATTAAAAGAACTGAAAAAAATGTTTTCAATTTATTTGACATATTGTAATGCAGGGATCTCTAATAAAATATTTATTTCAGCATTTGTCCCATATAAAAATTTAAATGTAGAAATTATAATATCTCTTTTTGTTCTATCATAGTCAACCCAAAATGAAAAATATAATGTATTTTGCAAATTTATTTAATTTTCATCCACCAATTTTTGGATGATGGTAACAATGTTTTTGTTACTTGATTTAGCTTGATCATTTCCTTGTGGATAGAAATTTTAAGAATGTGTTAAATAAATACCATATCCATAAAAAAAACCTAATATGTTATTAATATTAGAAATTATATTCATTATTTGTAACAATATTCTATGGGAAACCATATTTTACTAGTTTATTTACTTTGATGAAATTACATACTACTTTAGAAGTAGTATGTTTGACCAAGATATCTTCAACACATTTTTAAGTAATTTATAGTTTTTAGGATGTGTGTATGACTTAAACCATATTATGGATTCAATGTGTCAATAAATTATAATCCCCACTAATAAAATGGTTATTCAATCACCATTGATCTTAGTGAGAAAGCTGTAAGTTTTGTTCTACCTACTAATTGTTGACATGCTTCACATTTCATGAACCTTTATTGAGCATATTTGAATAATGTAGCCCAATAAAAATGTGCTCTTAGAAAACTTTGAGATATATTAGGAGTAGAGAAGTGACCACCACGTGATTTGCTATGAAAATTTTGAGGAATATTTTATGTTTTTCTTTCTCTTCACATTGTAAGAAAAAGCCATCAATATTTTCTTGAACAATTTATTGTCCTAGATGATGTACCTAGTTACTCTCGATTTCATTCTCCTTTTCTTATTAGCACTCATGTTATAAGTAAATTACCCATAAGCTAATAAATATAAAATGTCTAAATAACATTTGTTAACTAATCTAAAATATACTTAAGGGGTAAGTTTTCAATTTCAAAATTGTTTATTTATTTAGTTATGCATTTTTGGTGATCATTAGTTTCCTCTACAATGAGTTGACATTATTTTATTCATTGAAAATTTTATTAATTTATTAATCTAACCTATATATTAAAAATATTAAGATAGGTCCACAACTTATCCTACTTAGTAAATCCAAGATTATATAAGGTAAATAACTAACATCTTTTATGATACTTTGTATATCGAGATCATTACCAAATTGGACCCACTAAACCTAGCAAAGGGATAACATATCACACACCAATAAAGGAGCGGGTTCAAAATCCTCTAGTCAAATAATATTATAAAATAACCCTAGTTAGGTATTATAAATTGAAAAATGTAATCAAATCTAGTGTTATCCAAGATTATAACACAAAGTGGGATGTTTAAAATAAACAAAACAAATAAGGGATCATGGTAAGAAAATAGAGGACTAGATCACCTAAGGAGGAAGATGGGAAGCCTAGAAAATGTTATAGTTACACTATTTTTAAGTGTGAATGTAATATACGCATGTATTTATACATTGAAACCTATTACTTTGTGTTATATCTATATATCAAATGAAATAACAAAAGTTAGAGATACTTACCTTTGGACAAACCTATCAAGTCTCAATCACTCATTTGGATAATAGTTATTTGTAAGATATTATTTTGGATTAATAAGTATTATAATATAGTTAAAAATAGATATATGATAATATATTATTACTTTCATCCAAGACATCCCACAAGAAAATCTACATTTCCTCTAAGGAACCGTAAATGTAAATGTAGCAAAATCATGAGCTTTAATAATGTGAAAATGAATGTTCCTATATATTAGATTAAATTTAAGGTTTAATTTATAGTAACTTATAGGTCCTATCTCTTCAAAAACATAAACTAACAAGTTCATCCTATCAATACCCATTTTTTAAGAAGTTATCATTCGGCCTCAAACTAGGTCAACCTAGGCTAACCTAGTTATGTAACATGGGATATAAATTTAGAAATTAGGTTGACCATGGCTGAAATAATATAGAAAAATGTGTTTTATATTATTTAGGAGTTATTTATATGATAAATTCCTTGGGATTTATATAATTTTTATTTTCAATTGGTTTAGGTATGATATAATTAACCAATAATCTTGTGAGACACTAATGGATGACCACCCCTTTCTCGATGTACTCTTTAAGGCATGCACTCAAGTAGATTAGAACATAAAAATTCACTTCAAGAATAAAAACATAATTAAATGATACAATTTAAAATTATTTTGTGTATACATATTCCCCACTCAAAACTCACCACTTTCATAATAGTGTAACATGGGATGGTGTTTTAACAAAGAACATAACAACACAATAACTGAGCTGATTCAAATGAAGAGAAAAAGTAAATATTGAAAGTAAATAAAAGTACCTAAAATTAACATAGCATACCTTGAATTACCTTTTACATTGAATGAATATATGCAAATATTGTAGTTTATATTGTTGAGAGTGCAACACCTATATTTGAGAAACCCTAGGGATATAAGGCTAAAAATAGAAGCAATGTGTATGTACATAAGATGGTAAAAGTAACAATGATTAAATCTAAAAAATGATTAAATTACTTGAAACTTAGAAAATTTATATTTTATAGCTTATGTTGGAATGAAAATACCAAACATGTAATGAAAAATGAAAGTTAAACATAGTAAATTATGTGAAAAAGTATGTAAAATATTGTAAGTACATGAAATATCAATGTGAGGAAAATTAAAAAAATATATATGTAAGTAAATGAAATGTACTTCATATAAGATAATCATGAAAAATAAATAATAGATGACTAAAATTGAGAATGTAAATCAAAACACAACATAGGTATGCCAAGTCAAACATAAAGAAAAACATGTAAGCATGTCAAATGTCCTATGTAAGATAAGTGAAGTCCAAAAATTCAAATGAGGAAAAAAATATCTTAATAATGATGAATAAAATATAATTTTTGATTTAAAATTTGATTTAAGAATATATAACCACCTAATGGCATGATTAGTATGATAATGAGATGGTATGGTAATAAAATGTGAAGGGATGTTTGTGAGTAAAATATATTCCTATCTGAGGTATTATAATGCATCTCATAAATTATTGGAACAATTAATGGTTAATTGGTATACAAGTGCCATTAACACATTAAATTACATTTATAATATAATAATATATTTTATTATTTATAATACATGAGTTAATACTCCTGTTAATAAATAATAAAATAAAATATTCTAAAACTTATCATTGTGTGTCAAGTGGGAGGTTGAACCCATTGTTTATAAATGGCTCACCTCTGATATAAATATATTTTACATGTTAAAATTAATAACACACCACCCCTGAGTATTCCAATACACAAAGATATAATTACAAGCTTATTCAAACAAATTCAAGGTTATGTGAAGATAAGTGAGAAGAAGTGAGGATAGGGAAGATTAATGTATTGGGTTATTGACTTCTTAACTGAATTATTACTATGGGTTTTTCACCTATGTGTGAGGGTTTTCAACCTATTTCCATGTTATTTATTCTATGTGTGATTGTATTTTTCTATCGATTTATATATAGATATGTATATCGTTATGCACATACTTAGTATACATGGTTTTAGAGCTATTGTGATATGTAATTGATTGGCAAGACTAGTTATTTGATTTTTTATTTTGTTTTGTAGCATCTATACCCCTATTCAAGCATTTTTTCATCGAAAATCAAACTTTAATAGATAGTGTATGGACATTGGAGGTACAAAGGCTGGTTAAATTATTTGTTTTACATCACTAGACCCTGAAAAACACCATAATTTGCATTATAACTTGCATATTGTTTATTCTCAGCATATGAACAATAATATGAAATAAAATTTAAATCAAATTCATTCAAGGGATTGATTATATGACCCTTGTATGAAATAGAGGAAGGAAAAAAATTATTTGCATCATGTGGATATTATGGAGTCAAATACTTGTGTTTTTAGATCAATTAAACACTCAACAAGAAATAATCAAACACTCAACAAGCAACATACAAACACTCAAAATAGATTATAAACTCTTATACGCATGCTTATATAGTGTGGTAGGGTGTGAGAGGCTAAAAATATTAGTAAAAATCCTTACAATGCCTCTGTAACATGTTCCTCTATTCTCTGAGTGAGAGATATTTACATTTCTTGGCTAGAATGTCCTCCTATAGAGCCTAAGAAAGATTTAAATTATTTTATGTCAAATTGTTTCCCTCTTAAGAATGATGGTACAACTATTATAACTATAAACACATAAAAATTAATTTTGGGGCATAAAAAAATAGTTGTTGTTATCTAAATGCTTCATGCACTATTTTTAGGGTTATATGGCCTTTGTTCAAACCCCTATTCAGCATTCTACAGCTCACAGTAGCACCCCTACTTCTCATCATATACCATTGTTGTCCTAAAAGCATACATAGGTAAGTACAAATTTTATTTATTAAATAATGTTTTTATAAATCTAATTATATGTAACCAAGTGGAACAACTGGCTTTATAATTATTTTTATCCAAAAATTTAAAAAAAAATGATTATTTTTTTCATACAAGTTATTTTTATTTTTATTTTATTTTAATACAATTGATTCAATACAGTGTAAATAGCATATATTACATGTAAATAGTAATAAATTGTCAAATGGAAGTTGGTTAGTCTAATTTTATTATACACTGATAAAAGTGAGGTCAAGAGTTTGAAATCTTTCCAAACATTCTTTTTGGTCAAACCTTGAATTTATCAAACTTATTTTCAAATATTATAACTAATTAAAAAGTTTTTTCTTTTTTACCTTGTAAAAATATTGTTGTAACTTGTCACTTTTGACACTAGCAACATCGTTTGCGACACTTGTTCTAAATTTTGATAAGTCACTTGTTTGTAAGAAGGTGATCATGTGACCAATCTATATATATGATTTTTCACATTCTAAAAATATTTGAATGGTCCATTTTATGATTTAAATCTCATTTATATGTTTTTCAAGAATTATATTCAAAATAGTTTTTACATTGTTTGTTTTGTGACACTTAATTCAATTACAATTATTTACATTTTTAGAATTGATTTACAAAAAAGTAAGTGGTTATTATTATTTAAAAACTATAATATTTGTTTTATTATAAAATAAATTGTAAATCCACATTAAAAAAATCCATTTTAAACCTTTTTTAATGTCAGTTTAGTACAAAACATAAACTAATAACCATCAAACTTTGAAGGGAAGTTATAGATTCTCTAAATTTTATGTCAGATAAGTCACAACCATTAAATGCATATAATTATAACATTTGGAAAATAGGTATTTAATTAGAATTTATGGCTTTGAAACTGTGGAACATTTTTTTGAAATTGAAAACCCCTATTAGGGAGACACATTTCAATTTATCTTACTAATTCATTTAAATAGAAATCACAAGAAACCATGGAAATCATTTTGAGGAGTGTAAAGGGTGAATTCCTTCTCTATATTAGAAATCAAGAATCATCCAATGATGTCAATAAAGTCCTTGGGTATATGCATGATGGCACTCATCTCTCAAATATCAGAAATATTATACTTGAACTTCTTAATACTAACATGAAAGGTGACAAAAAATTAGCTAGTTTTATTTAAAAAATAAAAATGTTAAATATCAGATAGATGGATGTAATTCTAAGTTAATTATAGATCAAATTATTTATTTCATTATTTAGTTAGATATTCATGATTTTTTTTCAATTTCATTTGTATTCTTAAATCTAAATACAAAATAAAAGTAGACATCCTTGATCTCACTACCCTTTCCACTCTTATTATTCAAGAAGAACAAGTGAAGTTAAATTTTGATTCTAAATAAAATAATAGTCATGCACTAATTACATTTAATAGTGTTTCTAAAAACACTATAAAATAGAAAACTAAACTAAACCTACCAGTGGCAAAAATAGAACAAGAAATCTAGTAATAAGAAACATAAAGTGAATTTAATAGAAATTACAATCTACATAGTAAATCTGAACATAAAATTGAAGACTATTAAAAAATTTATATATATATATATATATATATATATATATATATATATATATATATATATATATATATATATATATATATATATATATATATTTATATATATATAATAAAAATCTGTAAAAATAACAAAGGTAATGTTCTAATCAAGATCAACAAAAAAATCAAAACCAAAATTAAAACAATAATCAAAAACAAAATTTTAACGCTATTGCATTATATACTACCTTATATGCTTCTAATGAAAATGAATGGATTTTAGATAGTGATGCATCACATCATATGACATATTTATCATATATTTAATTTTAAAATAAATATATATCTAAAAGGATTTTTTTTTATGATTTATTTCTAGAAGTTATTAAACAAAGAAAAGCTAAATTTGTAAATGTAATTATAAATGATGTTCTAAGATTAACAAAATCTGTTATCCTATTCTCATCTTAAAAATCATAATTATGTAGTAGTTTTTATTAAGAATAACTATAAGAATCAATTTGTTTATTTGATTGTGAAAGGAATTCAATGTACTAGTTTATACAAATTTTCTACTTCTACGTGTTGTCTTTCAAAATTAAAAATGAATATCAATTATGGCATGAAATATTATGTCATGTTAATTTTATAAGTTTATATGATATGTCTCATAATGATGTTTTAGATATTATTATAGTTATTTATTCTCGTAATGAAACCTGTGAGGGTTTCTTACATGATAATCAACACACTAAACCCTTTCACAAAATTCATGATGCTAACTCTTATCATCCTTTAGAAGCCAACGCATAAACTAGAATCTATAAATGTGATCAAGGATGTGATCAAATAAGATCGATACCCAACAACAGATAGAGATAATAATGTGTTGTAGATAATGAATTTGAGTCATTACATGGGCGATGTGAACATCCTTATTAGGAATGAAACACACTATGAAAGTGACCAATACTAGAAAATATCAGCATCAAGGACTCAGGACACTCCAACTACTGAATTAAAAGATTAAACTAAGAAATTAAGTACATAGATCATCTCATGAAGGATATATGCATGAAATTAAAAGGATAGTACCTTTCCACAACCTATTCACCACTCCTTCAGACCCACTATAGAGTATTCAATCTACTATGAATATTAAGGACTTGTGTGAGAAAGTAGGGGCACTATAAGTATATAAGATAATGAGACCTCCAACCCTATGATACTGGCCTATCTCACCCTAATGGACATTAGATATAGCATGATGTAAAAATGGAGTCTGATCTTCAAATAAAATAGGAAATGTACCAAATAAAGGCCATATTATTCTAGTGTGAATTGAATTTTAAAATTGTATTTTCCTTTTATTGTATGATATGGATTTTAAATATTTTGAATTTTTTATTTTCTTCCTCCATAAAGATTCAAAGAATGAAACATTAATGATATAGGTAACTAACACAATATATCTTATATTAGGCCACTAGAGAGAAGGACCTAAATGCCATGGTGGATAAAGACTCAAAGACATACCCACAAGTAAGTGTGAAATCTCAAAACTAACCTACATGTGGCTCAAGAAAATGAAAGTATGGAAACATGGGGATATTGAATGATTTACCCATGTAATAAATTATATAATGATGAATATGCTTGTAGTTGATAACAATTAGGTAAAATAATGTTATTAAATGGAATGGTCTATGATGTGATAATCATGTCACTAAAGAATTCATACTAAACTACAATGGATCTAGCACAAGTGCTAATGAAAGTATTAGTAATCCCAAAAGGGGGTTAAATTAAATGGTCATCCCAAAAATAATGGGAATATAAATAGGAGTATAAGAATCACAAAGAGACTAAGGAAAATTTGACAAAAATGTGGTAAAATAAAAATCAATGAAAATACTGAAGGTGTTACCTAAAAACCAAAATAGAAACAAAGGCCAAAAGCAAAATTAAATAAATTAAATAACCAAAAGGAATTAATGGTGATACAAGGATGTGAAAATACCAAATAAGTAAAAAGAAAACAATGGTGTAAGTAAAGTGAAATAAAACCACATTAAATGCACAAAATGAAGAAACATGAGATAAAATATGATAGACAAAACCTATGATAACATGATGTAACTAGACCTCTCCTATATCTACTTAAAAAGATAGTTGTAGATCTCAATAAAATCTCTTGGGGATAGTTTTTATAAGGGAAAATTACTAAGAAGAGTGAAGAAGATTGAAGATGATTTTAAAAAACAAAGTTGAGAAAGGTTCAAGAAGTCCTTTAGCAAATTGAAGATTAAGAAGGTAAGTAAAAAGATCACATTAAGGATCAAGAAGTAGTTCTAAGGTGTAAAATACTTCGAAAGAGTGTCAATATACTAGGTAGAGGATAAAGCGTAGGGTTAAACACAAGTAAGATGAAATAAAACTACAAAAACAAGGTGAAAAAGACATGTTATATGAAAATGAAGTGGAAAAATAAATAAAAGTACTAACAAGAGAGAAGAATCGAATCAGTTGAGTGAAGAAGAAAACGTTAAAAAGGAGACATATGAGATGAATCAAAATATAACAAGTTTAATAGAAGGATAGGAATAAAGGATCCAAGAAGGAATAGATTTCTTCATAAGATTCAGGAAGGTAGTTAAGTGACCAATTAAGTAAATTATAGAAAGAATAAAGATGAATAAAGAAATTAGAAATTAGCAAAAGATGATAAGGGTGATAAAAACTCAACTCAACAAGGAAATTGAAGAGGCAATCAACCTCAATATTTTAATTCTAACAATACATCTCAATTTGTGATTGCAAGCAAATGAAAAGTAGGCCCAATTTGAGGTTTTAAAATTTGAAGAGAATAAGGAAGACAAGTAGATAATGAACCATAAGTAATTGGTTATAGAAGTACTATATGAAGATAAATATAAAATAGTAATCCTTAGCCAAGAGGATGAGAATATATCTAAGAAAGATGAAGGTGATAAATTACAAGTTGAAGAGTAAGTGTATAATATAAAATATGTAGAATTCAGAATACATGGTGATCATGAAACAAGAAAGATAAATTGAGTACATGATCCAAGTTCCAAAAGGAATTACCAAGACAAATATTATGTATAAGATGAAGATTAGTTGATAAATCTCATTGAAATATTGAATAAGGAGTATTTTAAGGAAGAAGAGTTCATGGAAAGGACACATGATTTAAAATCTAATGACTTGTTTGTCTATGTGAGTGTAGAGTGGTTAGAAGATAAAATAGAAGAATTAGAGAATTATTTTAAAAATTAGTGGATTATGATTAAGTGATACATGTATCTAAATATAACCCAAAATATCAAACATGATGTCCTTAAACAAGGATTAAATTAAGGTTTAAGAAGACAAAAATCATTATATCTCCTAAAGAATTGATCTAAATTAAATGAAATATTAAACCTAACTGAATGATAGTATATATGAAGTGATAAAAGTGGTTTTATGAGTTTTGGATATATGTAGGTGAATTATTTAGAAAACTTAGACATGTATATTTTTGTAACCTATAAAAGTATGTTTTTAGCACACTAAATTCTCTTTATCTCCAAAATAAATGATCTAAAACTCATAAAACTTTATAAAAATGTAAATAAGGATACTATATTTTTTATAAATATGTTTCAAATATTGAGAGCATATGTAGATAAGGATATTGGAAATATATAGTAAGCAAGCTTTTAGGTGAGTATTTTAGAAGGATTTGAGCCCTACGAAATGTGGAATATCTTGAAAACAAATGATTTGAAAGTTATAAAATATTGTAAACATATGATAATAATAATTTTACAACTAATCCAAGTGGTTTCGGGTCATATAACGTTTTGGAGGAAATGATATACATGACTAAATTTGTTTGTAGGCATAAAGAAACCTTACAACAAAGCTAAAAGGGATATACTATCACATTTTCTTGAAAATACAAGTTTTATAATAGAGACTAACTAGTTTATTGTCATTTATATCATGATATTAAATTTTTCAAGTCATTTTATGGGGTTTTAAGAGTTTGAGTTTGCCAAAATATTGAAGTACAAATCTATAAGTCCAGATAGAAGCTAAAAGAATGTGTTTTGTTGTTATAAAGTTTCATGCATAAACAAGATTTGAAAGTAACCTTGAGTTAAAAGGGTCATAATACAAGGTCGGTAATCTTATGAATATGTCATATGCCTATGTTCGGAGTCATAAAGGTTACAAGTCATCCCAATGATAGGAGAACCTAGTAAGAATGATAACTAGTCAAGAACGTGATTTTTGATTTTTTAGTAAGGATTCATACAAAATAAAATCAATTAAAAGTAAAAAATCATGATAAATATTATGATTATAAATATGGATTATTGATATAATTTAATTTTTAGTTTTACAATAGGACTATAAGCTTTTTGATAGTAAGATAGACCTAGAAGACCTAGTATAAGAGACCTAGAAGAGGTCTACTTACATCATAAAATCTCTATCAAATATGAGCATGTGGAATACAAGCCTATGTGTCTCTAAAGGTTTCTTGAAGTTGAATTTGTTTTTTATCTTTTAATATTGAATAAACATGGGCATCGTAGGATGTCTCTAAGGATAATTTGATGTAGGGATGGGCATCAAAATATGCCCCAAATTCTGAAGTGCCTTGTGGATGGGCATCACAAGATAACCCAACATGTGATGTATATTTAGGTCAAAGTAAATAATTATAATGATCTACATCAGGTTGGCAAGTTTAATTGGAGATAGATAAATGTGTTGGTATGTTATATCTTGAAGATGTTGAAATTTACATAATACTTGTATGAGGGGTTTGAAAAGGTATTTAAGCTAAAGGAGGACCGTTTGTTATGTGATTTGAAGTAGGCATTTGAAATATGTGGTCCTTAGGTTTATTTGATCAAATTGTTTGGGGTTTGATGAATGAAACCACCTCCTTCAAGTTTTTCATGTTATCTTTCACTTTTGTATTACTATATATATAAGGATAAACTATGTTTTGTACAACATTAGTATATAAATAGGTATTAGTAGGTGTTGACATTAATCATTAATGAATTGATGTTCATCTGATTTTGATTCATTAGATTGAAATTAAGAGAATTTAAGATAGTCTTGATAACATTATTGAGCAAGAGTGTTAATATTTAAATGTGGACCAAGCAAGGAGGAAAAAATAAATCATTTGAGATTGTGATAATTCTCATGAGAATGACCTATTGTAGTATGCCAACAATAAAAGATACTAGTTTTGAACCATTTTGGATGAGGTCTAGAAGACTCAATGATCATGTACTTAGAAGGTGGAATCATTCACTTGAGTTAATGGGAACTAAAGGGAAGTTGTGTATGGGTTTTATTATTTGGTTTGGAATCTCTTTCATTAGGTGATTAGGGAGGATTAATTTGAGATGAATTGGTATCAATGACATTATTTGATGATTCTTTATGAGATGACTCAAAATGGATCATAAGGAGGTTTTGCCTTTTTTCTTTATCTATGCACTCTTCTAAATTCTTAGGGGAAAACATCATAACTTTATATTGGAGATGAGATTCAAGATTGGTAAAAACCATTTTGAAAATATTATCATAACACATGTTATATTTGTTCTATGAGCTAGATAATTCCATCATTTGATGAAATTCACGAGGAAATTTATTGGCATTGATCAAATGTCTAAGATAATTATCAAGAAGGTTAGTATGTTATAATTACTTCACTAGAGCATTCGATAAATTCTCTAGCTATGTAATGGAATGTCTAAGAAGTTGATTATACCAATAAATTGAATCAGAAAAAGGTTTTATGTAAGAGATTGATGGTATTAAAGGTGTTAGTAATATTTATATATATTTCCAAAGCTTTTGATAAATATATCAATATCTTTAGTCCCATCATATGTGATAGTTTGGTACATGTTTCCAATGTCTATGACACAATGAAAGGAGCTAAAGGATAGTTCTAAAGATGTTGAATAAATTTTTTATGCAAAGGATATTAAGGTATGATATTCATATTGCGATATCTAAGAGGAGGTGGAAAAAGATTTTGATTGGTTGAGTCCGGATAAATTGATGTTGACTAGCCATTTGGAAAATTTGGTTTTGCATCTAGAGCAATTGGAAGCTAGTAGAAGCTTCCATAATGTTCATATGTGGGATATTTTTTCAAAAATATTTGAATTAAACCAAAAGGTGGGTTTTGATTAGAGGTATTAGGAGGGAGATTACTAATATTAAAATTCTAAGAAATATTTCCATCATTAGTTTTGGTTTCCCTAAATGTGGTAGAATAATAATGAATATTATTGAATCCATCATTCTTGTTAGAAGCATAAATAGAAAGGTCATCAAGATTCTTGAAGATTTAGTAATCATCTAGATCATGAGTTTCATTACATTCAACCATGTTACTTAGTGAAGTGATAATGCTAGGTACTCTTGTTTATGGTGTAATAAGATGATTGTGAACATTGGTTGTAATAGGATGAACATAATGTGAGGTTCCAACTGGTGATGTATATTTATTGATTAATTTAATACTTCTAGATTTAAAAGGTGTAAAAATGGTATAAGGTGTATAATTATCATGATTCTAAAAGTTTTGTTTGATTATTTTCTTGATCTACTATATGGTATGGAGTAGATCTATATTTAGAATATATATAATGATTTTTTGAAAAGTTTCACCATGAAAATTTTTCTTCCATCATGTACAAGGTGGGAATAAAGTAACAATCCATGTATAATATGAATGGGTTGACCCTGATAATAAATATCATAAGAGGTGACATCATGATGTTAATTGGATTGGAAAAATGATAAAATATGAATAATGTCAGCCACCTAATAAACTAAGTTAAATAGTTTTGATGTCATTTATAACATAGGAAATATCAAATGTACTCGATCAACCAGGGTTGACATAGTTACATAGGAAGGTAGAAACAACAGTCTAGAAGCATATTAGGATGGCCAAAGTTGACTAGTTTAATCTAGGAGCTAAAAATAGTAATATGGAAGTTTATTGGGTTAACCATGGTTCATATAATTAGACAAATAGGTAAAATACAATAATATAGGAGTCTATTGGGTTGATCTAGGTTGATCTAATTTGATGGACAAGTATATATAATATAAGACTAGCTTAAGCATGGTTGACTTAGTTGGATCTATAATTTTTTTGATACTAATTTAGATAATGTAGTTTTTAAAATAGTGGTAATCAAGACAAAATACAAAAGACTAAGTTAGTCACAGTCAACTACTTCAATGTTGGTTGATCTAGTTGAAACACATAACATAAAACTATATCATTAATAGCCAATACATTATAGAATTAAAAATATAATAGTAAGTAGAAATTAAAATTGAAAATTTCTAACTACTATTAATAACTAATTATCCAAAAATAATAACAAAAAAAAGTATTAAAATGATTTTTTTAATAATGTAGGATCTCAAAGATGCTTGTCTATTGGATAGTATTGACCCAAAATTTTCATGTATTGACTATGGAGTAATTACCATTCCCACATCCAACTAAATTTGGTTTAAAGGTAATGTTGAGACTAACTTCTCGATACTAACCACTAATTGGTGTACTACAAAATCAAATAGATGGTTTGATTTATAATGTTCAACAAAAAATGGAATCCTAGGGGTTTCCTAAATACTATGAGGTACATGGAAACTAAATTATTTATTTAGCTATGTATTATGGTTATGATTATTTGGGCCAACCCCTCACACCCTGATATTTTTAAATTATAGACTATGACTGTAAACATAACATTACATAGACATTCATGGTAATAGCTAAGTAGTTTCAAAATTGTCAAAACATAATTTCTAAGGAAATCCAATCAAAGAGAAAATAAAGGTGAAAATCAATGTTAAAAATAATTTTTTAACTTTTATTGAACGTAAATAAATAGGTAGTCAACTATTCTCAAAATAAAGGTGTGATTAATTACAATGAAAAATAAAGTGGATTGCCTTGCTTATGTAGAAACTAGAAACACATAAAACTAAGTTGGATAGGGTCGATCTAGTCAAATAGATAAAGAAAAGTAAGGTCGATGCTAGTTGACATAATTTGTTTTTAAAATAAGTCAAAATACTCTAAGTTAGTCATGTGAAACTTAATTTACTAGAAAGAAAATTACACACATAATTAGGGTTTTTAGGATCTACTTAATTGATTATGAAGTACAATTTTGACAAAATTGAAAAGTAGAAAATATAATTCTAAAAATAATGAACAGTTGGTAAACTAGGTCAGGCTACATTGATCTAGTTGGTTAGAAAGAACATGTTAAATATGACTAGGTTAACAATAATTGACTTAGTTGGTTGATTGTGAGTGTTGTATATCTAAATGCTGAAATTGGGTCATCTTACATAATGAATTTTAATAGAAAAATGTAGGAACACTTGGTCATATAATATTTATTTAGTAATATACAGGCAAAAACCTAAAAAAATCAAAGATTAAATAGTTTCAACCATGGTCAACTTATTCTAAAAAAATATTTAAAAAAATAAAAATAGTGAAATAAAACTAGGCCAACTTATGTTGACCTAGTTGGTTGAAACTAAAAACTACATAAAATGAATTAGATCAATCTGCATCGACCTAGTTGATTGTAATTGAAAATCCTAAAGCATGGAATAATAATAGGTCACTCTATATTGACCTAGTTGTATGTAGATGAAAATTAGTAACCAAAGAATATAACTAGGTTGTTTAATATCAACCTAGTTGACTATTAGAAAATATTGTAATGAAAAGGTTGGATTCACATTGGGTTCACCAGAATGTATGAAATAAAATAATATATATCTATAACTTATCCTACTTATTAAATCCAAACTTAGAGAAGGCAATCAACTAACATCTATTTCAATACTTTGTATATTAGGAGTAGGACTAGATTGGATCTGCTAAATCTTACTAAGGGATCACATATCACATAATACTAAAGTAGAGGATTCCAAAGCCTCTAGCCAAATAATATTATGAAATAACCCTATCTAGGTCTTATAATTCATCAAATTAAATCTAATCTAGTGTTATAAAATATTATAACATAAGGGGATGATTTAAAACAAATAAGGGATAATGGTAGGAAAATGGGGGTGTATATCACATAAGGTAGAAGTTGGAAATCCTAAAAACTCCTATAGCTACACTAATTTTAATTTTATATGTAATTTATTCAATAATTTATACATTAAAACCTTTTACTTTATGCAATATCTATGTATCAAATTAAATAAAAAATATAAGACATACTTACCTTTGGACAAACCTACTAAGTTGCAATATCTCCCTTAGATAATTATGATTTGCAAGAGATTTTTGTGTAATTGTAAGTATAAAACTATATTTTAATCAAAATCTAGGATAAAATATTATTAATTTCATTTAAGACATCCCACGAGATGATCTATCTTTTCTCCAAGGTAAACCTTATGTAATGGCTCCTTCAAACGCAAACGTAGTTAAACTACAAACTATAATAATGTGAAAATGATTGTTCCTCTTTAATGGTTGAAGTGAAGGTTGTATTTTTAGTATTTGATAATTACTAATCATTCCAAAATTTTATATGATAAGGTCATCCCACCACAACCTCATTTTTAAAAACTTATCGCTTGATCTCAAACTAGGTCAACCTAGGTTAACCTAGTTGTGTAACATAGGATGTAACTTTTATAGTTGGTTTGACCATCGATGAACTTTTAGTAAAAAGTTGTTTTATCTTAGTTAGGGGATATTGAGAAGATGATTTCCTAGGGAGTTGGATAAATTTAATTTTTACAATGTTTAGGTATTATATAATTAACCAATAATCTTACAAAGCACTAATCCTCTACCCACCCATTTCCTATTTCACCCTTTATGGTGCGCACTCAGAGATATTGAAACTTAAAAGATTTTTGAAATATATAAATCATTATAAAATGATAAATTTTAAAAATATTGTGTGTATGCAACCTCCTATTTTAGATCCAAGCTATTATTGTGTTAAAACAAATTTAATAATTGTGTCAAGAACCATCAAAATAGAATGAGAATTGAATATTTAGTACCTTACCTATTCTACTAATTTTATAATAATATAAACATATTTTTCATTGGATGAACATTTGAATTCATCAGTTTTTAGATAACATCTCATGAAAGTAATACAATATTTAATTTATTCCACATTCTTATGAACTAGAATAGGTGAGAGAGTATTTTTGAATAAATAGTTGTAAATGATGGAATATTTCTTAATTTTTAGTAGGTTAATGATAAATGGAGTCATTTATTTTTTAAAAATAGTTATTTCTTTATTTAATCCACTTGAATTTGGTCTTACCTTTCATCATATCAGCAATATGTCTTATCAATTCAGCAAAATCAAGTTCAAGTCTTCTCAAGAAATTTATCTTTCTAAATAAATTATAAACAAAGGGTTTATTTTAGGGAAGAGACAATTTTTTAATTTCATAAACTCTTTCTATATCAATTTCTATAATTTGGATATAATGTAACAAAAAATATTTTCTTTAATTACACCAAAAATATATTTTTTAGGATTTAGTGAGATTCCATCAGCTCTCCATCTTCAAAATTTATTTTTGAAATGGTCATAATGATATTATCACCTATTTCAAAAATTGGTTATATTTTAAAGATAATCCATTATTATATTATTTTTTAGATCATGAAAATCCAATCCAATTCCCTTTAAAATTTTATATTAGCATTGAGGAGACCAAAAGGCATCCTTTTGTATGTGAAAGCTCCCTAAGGTATTGTAAAGGATATTTTGTGTTTATATTATTTATATGATTCAATTTTACTATAAAAAACCATCAATCATAAATAATATTTCACAACTTTTAACTTCTTGCATAATCTGGTCCATGATTGGTAGGGGTAATTATATTTCAAAGGTGCTTGATTCAAATCTTGAAAATCAACACAAATCCTTAGTTTCAATATTTTATTTCAAATGTAAATAATTTTTGAAATCCAATTATAATTATGAAAAAAAATATGATTGGTACATCAAGTATTTTTTGAATGTTGCTAATATTCCTAGCTATCTTGGGACTATAATTCCTTTGCTTTTGCTTATATGGATTAGCTGCAAATTTTAGATGAATATTTTGCATCATTTATTTTGGTTTAAAATATTTTAGACTAACATAATGTCTTAAAATATACACTTACATTAATTTGAAAATTCTATAAACCTATGTATTTCTTCATTCAAACAATGTTTACCAATGTTGATATGCATGGGTTCTTCATAAGAACAATATTCACTTTTTTCAAATTATAAATAATTCATGAATTATTCTTGAATTTTATTTTTGAAGTGTCTATCATGTTTATCACAAAATCATACCTATGAAACCAACCCATTTGACCTCTTATTCCCATGTTTATATACTATTCCATCATGTTCTACTTCATCTTGTGCTTTGGTTCATTTTTGATCTTTAACTAAATAAGCATCCTTAATTTTTCTTTCATCATTTTTGCACTGTGACTATCTATAGGCAAAGGTACTAACTTATAAATATATATTTATTATACTAGCATACTTTTATAGGAAGGAAATTACTTTATAATCAATGGTATACACTTGTTAATGATCAAAATTGTCGGATAAATTAGGTCTATCTACCAATTCAATAATTCATTTAGCTTTATCAATACCTAATTGAGGAATTAACAAAGATTCATATATAGCCAATGCATCATATATTTTATTTTATTCTCTAATAATTTTCACTATGGATAATGATCCAAATATATCATGCAATAATATAATCTATTATGATAGTGTTTCAAATCATCATTTCTCACTTGATATTTATGTCTTACCCACTTCGCAGCCAACTTAGCATCACCTTGAGCTTTAGGATTCTTAATTATTATTTCCTCTGCAAGTTAAACATATATAACAAAGGCTTTATATTCTATAGTTTTATTTTTTCACTTAAACTCCAATTAATAGGAAAAAGAAAATGCTTCACTATTTGGTGAGATAAGGATTAATGTAGCAACTGCACTAGATGAAGAATAATTGTCAACAAATTCAAGGGTTGAAAAATTATTAGGGATACTTTAAATTAATTCTTGGATGTTTATATCATGTTCTCACATCATCAAGTAATTTCATATACCTACATCTTCATATAAGATATTGGCATGAGGATCTTCTAATTTTTGTTTGCACTTAGTTTTTAATTCAAGCTCATGTCTGTTTTTGACTCCCTTGATTGGAATCATGACATGGTATAGTCCATATTTATTTATCCACCTAAAATCATATTAAAATTCATTCTAAACAATATGTCATAAATTTCAGGAATGTCTACAAGAAGAATGGTCATTTTATTAACCTTTTGTAGGAAGGCTACTAAAGCTACCTAAACATATTTAGTCTATCTTACCAAGGGCATTTATTTCATACGAATTAAATAAAATTTACAAAAATATCTATTACATGTCAATCCTGGTGCATGACCAAATTTCACAAGCATAACATTATCTAAAGCTCTAAATTTAATAATATATTTACTTACTTTGCATCCTTTAGTAAAGATAAATATAAAAGTGTTAATGTTTTCCATACTTTGAGGTGGAATACACCTTTGAATTATGAGATTTTGAATTGGTAGGTATTGGAATAATTCATTTAGATGTAGGTCAAAAGGTATTAGTGTCATTACCTTTCATAAATTTAATTAACTTATCTATTTGATCAGGGTCAGATCTCAAATATTTTGTTTGATACTTCTAGACGTTAGATTTGTTTACATGGTCATTAATGTCAAAAGCATGTAAGTATAATATGTCATTTATAAATTTAATTCATTTTTAAATGTTGTTTTAGTATTTCGATTAATAGTAGTAGGAATTTTGATTGATGTACATACCTTTGTTTCAAATTGCTTGTCTTTTACTTGATTGGGTATCAGATAACCTAGGGGAAAGATGATTTTTTATAAGAGTGTCTTGAAAATTTATTTTTTCTTGTCCTTATCTTTATCATTATACTTCTCAGTATTTTTATTTTAATTACTTTATTATTTATTGTTTTTTGGCCTAGTAAAAATAGTTATAGATTGGACATTCATATCACCATCGTCATAGTCATCTTTATTATATTTGTATTATAGATACCCTTTTTTGGAGTTATTAGTGATTTATTATACTTATAATTATTTAGAACTAAAATTTTATGTTTCAATTCCATCTTCCTCTTATTCATATACTTCTATTTCAAAAACTATATCTACAAGAGTATTTGTAGTTGGAAGAGATTTAAAGGAAAGTTTTTTGTGGTTCTTGAAACAAAGATGATTGTGTGAAAAAAATGTTTTCTAAGAATATCTTGGTATAATGGAGATATTAATTTATAAGGTAACTATTTTTCAGAGTGATGATGTCACTAGCCATTTTTTAAATTAAATGATCAGTTAAATCTAGACTCTAAGCTTGTGCTATTATTTTCAGGAAATATTATTCAATTTTTCTTACAATAATTAAATCATCTCCAAGTTTTATGGCCAAAATTTTGGTTTATTCAATATCAACTACCTAATTTCTTTTTATTATAAACCCTACGTCAAGTAGTTAGGCATTCATGAAGAAATACTTTTGATTTTAAGTTGTAGGTTTAGCTACAATCAATTTCTTTTAGTAGTTTGTTGAATTTGAAATAAATTCCCTCATGGTTTCATGATCTTACATTTTATATTTTATGTCAATTACATAAGTAGCACACGTGCATCTTCAAATGGTATAATACATTTTTTTACTTTTTCATTGTATCCAATCTATTTATAGAAACATGAGTGAGGTGATAAAACCATTATGTTTATATATCTTTTAATGTTTCAACAAATAGTCTAATTGATACATCTTTATTTTGAAAACCCAAAATGTCACCTGTAGTAGTGAAATCACAAAGATGTTCATAGGGGTGTTATTTTCCATCACCAGTGAATGTGGAAAATCTATTTTTCAACCCTTTGGTGAAATCATGTAATAATATGGAAATGAAAAGTGGGCCTATGACTAGTCTCAAGGGTGCGGTAACCATTGTGTTGAAACCTACATTAGATATGGATCCTAATATGATAGATAAGGTTAATAATATAGAAATGAATAAGCAATATGATAAATAAATGTATAGTAGGCCAATTAATTTTAAAATTTAAATAAAACATATATTAAATTTATCATGTAGAGATATGCTAAAAATGGAAAGTAAAACTATTTTATATATGTTAATGATAAATAAATAGATAGTTGGTTATGATGATAATATAGATATGAATCTAGAATAGGTAGGAATCAGGTTAGAAATATATTCTAGAATAGTTGTCAAATTATGGATTAAGTGCCTCTGTAGTTGTGGACACTTGTGTGAACCTAAGATGGTTACATTGATGCTAATGTCTATATCAGACATAAGTGTCCAATAAAAAATACCTATTAAAAATATATGTGACCACCTAGATGATTTTGATTTCATCCTCACCTTCACTTTGTTGCATTTAAATTTAGGTCATATATTGTCACTCCTTGTCAAATAATTAATTTATTCTTCATTTTCATAGTGACCTTGGTAAAAATGGGTTAGCAGACACATGGTGTCAAGCTGCCCCAAAGACCCCTTTATCAATTGTGATTCCTACATACCAAATAATTTGAAGAGGGCCTTAGACTTATGTAGTTTTCCCATAGGTGTTGGCTTGTGTGTGAATAATGTAATGTGTGATAAGCAAGTACAACATTGACCTAGTCTGTAACTTGAAAAATATATTTATTATACTTCTTCTTCAATATTTTAGACTTATAGATGTGATGTCCTTATGACTAATATGGAAATAAAAGAGAATGATGAATCTCTGCTCACTTGAGTTCTTTATTTAATGCTCTTTAATATGAATGCTAGGTGAGTTTAAAATGAAGAGTGATCATGCATATATACTACTACTATTGGTAAAATATATTTCATAATATAACTTAGGATAACTATTATGATATGTTTCATTTGTAAATTAGATGATTTTAAGGCATTAATGATTTCTGTTAGAATAAGACATATACATCAATGTAGGTGTCAGTCTAGGACACTAGTGTCTAGGGTACAAGAGACTAGGTATAGCCTCAAAAAAATTAGAGGCATAAGATAACTTGGTTTTAAGCTTAATGGTTAAGATATAAGGATTCGGTGATCAACATAAAACTAGTCATATTAAGAGATTGGCCAAGGGTCATAAGAGAAAGTATATGCGAGACTTTTAGACATGGGAAAGGTTTAGAATTGAGAGGAAAAACCAAGGTCTTAGTTTTCCAAATGTACAATATTAAGGTGCTATAAAATTTATAAATATCATCTATATTTTCCTCACTTTAATTTATTAATGAAATTACAAGTTTAAAGAAAAAATTATGTGTACCTAGGTGTGGATAACACACCTTCTCTTTGATTGATTATAACTTTAGGGATTTGTTAGTTACTTACCTAAAACCAAGTACACATTACAATATATAATCATTACACATAATTATAGACACCTATTTTGGTATAAGTACACATATTTCTAATCTTATTATATGCATATACCTTTTTATTAATAATTAGACATCTAGTGATTCAGTTTATCATGGACATATTCAGTTCCTTTTTATTTAACTTTAAATACGTTCCCCTTGGGCCTATGTGCTATATATGTTTATCCAATATATTCTAGATATCCATACCTAATTTTTTATTTTTTATTTTTTATGTTTTGCCCCTTAAACACTTGCTCCTATCCTGGACACTAGCATTGACATTAATGTCCAACCTTGAGATAATTTTATTGATTTATCTTTTTATATTTTTATTTATCTTTCACTTTGTGACCATTTTTTTATCCCTATTTCCCCATCTTATGGTTGTATTTTCTCATGTCACTATGTTATAATTTAAATTCAAATGGTTCCTACATATAAAAAGACTATAGTCTAATTGGTACACCTTCCAATTTGATAAAGCAACTCTGTAATAATAAAGTATTATCTATTTCAAGTTATCAAATTATAATACAACATTTAATTAAATATATGAAGTATTCAAAAGGTTAGATACATTATTGCATCACTTATACAAAGGGTTATTAGGGGAAAGAGCATACAATCATATAATTACAATTCTACACACATGCATAGGAGGGAGAACTACATGCAATTCTAAGGCCCTATTAGGAGTATTGACTATGTAGGCAACACTTAGAAACATCAAGGTTGTTATGGCTAGCTCAACTCATGTTATTGAACATTTTAACTATGTTGTAAGAGGTAAAATACAAAGGAACTAGGGTTCATTATTATTAGGATCTAGCAAAAAGGTGAATATAAGTTTAGGAATAGAATGATTATGTATGAGGAATCATAGTTTTGGTGTAAATTTAAGGTCACTATTATGTGTATCACTCACTAGACACTAGCATCTGACATGGACATAAGTATCGATGTCGTTATCTTAGATTGATGCAATTATTTGAAGGTCAAAAACTATTATAATATAGAATGAAAAAAATTCATATCTCTAACACAAATTTGTGATGACTCCTAACCATTGCCATGATCTATAATAAAATAATAAATAAGATGTGCTCTCTTTATTTCTTAGTTACTTTGTACTTATTATATTTATTACACATGTTAAATCAGGTAAATCTATATTATTTACTATATTTTAGTGTAAATTTTAATTATTACATTCCTTTCAAACAACTTTAATTTCTTGGGTATTATATTGTAAAACAATAACAACACTTAAAATAATAATCACATTTGAATATCACTTTGAGTGACCATGATCACTACATGTCTTCATTGTATTATTACAATGTAAATTGCTATTGAACATTGGATGAGGTCAACATAATCTTATTCTTTTTCTAATATAGCTACAACACTTTAGAACTTAATAGGGTTAGTTATACTATTCGAAGTGCATGTTTAAAGGTTACATAAAATGTATTTTTCTATTGATTGTATCCAATCAGTCTAAAGAAAAAAGGCTTGAACTTTAGGGATGGCCATATGACAAAAAATAAAACATTTAATGGGTTTCACTAAAACCACAAAATGATTCCTCATGATGATGCCAAAAATTGTTAGTATAATATTTTTCATGGATGCAAAATGTGGGATTTCAGTAAATAATATATGGGATGAGAAGTCCCTTCTCTATTATGTTTGAGTTGCATTGTTATCTATACTTTAATATAATAATAAAATTAGATTTAAAACCTAACAATAAAAATAATTGGAATTAAATGGAGGAGGAGAAATATTCATGAATATAATACACTAATAAAGAGAAATAATAAGAAAGGACTATTTTTAATAATTTGGACTTATACCCACTAAAGTGGAGTGGTGATAATTTTCTCTAAAAATAGTTTTTGTATATTCAAAATAAATTGGGCTATTTCAAACCATTTGGGCATAGATAATTTCAAATAAATTAGACTATTTTAAATAATTTGGACATATACCCACTATAATGGAGTGAAAAAAATTTCTCCAAATATATTTTTTCTATATTCCAAATATATTAGACTATTTCAAACCATTTGGGCATAGATCATTTCGAATAAATTAGACTATACCCAATAAAGTGAAGTGGAAAAAAAATTCCAATTTTTTTATATATTCCAAATAAATTTGACTATTTCAAAACATTTTGAAAAATATCATTTCAAATAAATTAGACTATTTTAAATAATTTGTACTTATACTCACTAAAGTGGAGTGGAAAAAAATTTATCTAAGAATAATTTTTCTATATTCCAAAAAAATTAGACTATTTCAAACCATTTAGGCACAAATCATTTCAAGTAATTTGGACTTATACCCACTAAAGTGGAGTGGAAAAAATTTTATCCAAGAATTTTTTTCTATATTTCAAAAAAAATTGGACTATTCCAAACCATTTGGGCATAGATTATTTCTAATAAATTGGACTATTTTAAATATTTTGGACTTATTATGTATTCCAAATAAATTAAACTATTCCAAACCATTTGGACAAAGGTCACATTCTTATAATAGTCCAAGGATAATGTTCATATTTAAAGATTTTAATATTTTGGATGGGACTACTATAAGACCATTTCACTTGTAACAAGGTTATAAATGGTAAGGACAATCATAACCATTGTTGATCAACATAAGTGAAGGGTATATAGAATGGATGTGAAGTCAAATTTCTTGAATGGAGTAATAGAATAATGGGTTTGTGTGGGACAACCACCCAAATATAAGATTCTTAATCATAAGAACAAGGTATATAAGTTGAAAAAGGTGTTTCATGGGTTAAATGAAACCCCAAGATCATGTTACAGTTATATATACACTTACTTATTGACCAATAGCTTTATAAAAAGTGCTTGTGATCCCATAATCTACATCAAAGTGATAAAATGTGATATTTTGAATGTATTTTTGTATGTGGATGATCTAGTATTCACTATAAATGCAAATTAGTTAATAGAATATTTAAATACAAACATGGAGTTTAAAATGACTGATCTAGTCTTATTAGAGTAATTTATTGGTATAGAATTCAAGAAAATAAAAAGTGGCATATTCACATGCCAATCCTAGTATGTAAAGGAGATTTTGGATAGGTTTATGATGCTGGACAAGAAGCTAATATTTACACCAATTGAGACAAGCTTGAAGTTGTGCAAGGATGATTGAATTAGCAATGTAGACCCCACATGGTATAAAATCTTAGTGGGAAGCTTAATGTATTTGATTGCATCTATGTTAGAAATCATGTATGCAATTAATGTCATATCTATATTCATGGATATGCCAAAGGAGGCACATTAGAAATTAGATAAGAGGATATTTAGGTACATGAATAAAACAAGATATTATAGAGTTTTGTATACAATAACATATGATTTTGAACTAGTGGGTTACATAGATATTGACTAGGCTAGTAGCCTTGATAATTGATAGAGCACTTTGGGGTATGTATTTCATCTTGGGTCAGGATCCATATCTTGGATTTCAAATAATCAACCTATAGTTTTAAATTTTATAGCTTAAGTGGAGTATATAGTAGCCAAGATAGAAGCATGCAACGTTATATGGTTGAGAAGGATACTTTCATATTTGCATAAAGAGGAACAAGAATATTCTACAATCTATTATGATAATATATCCTCCATAAAAATATCACGGAACCTCATTTTTCATGGTAATATCAAGAGCATTACAATAAGGGATCAATTCATTCAAGAGTTAGTTGAGAAACATGTTATAGAGATTAGTTTTATAAGTTAGATCAGTAATTAGCTGATTTTTTTACTAAGCCATTATCAAAAGACATTTTTATCCAATTAGGAGGAAGGTTAGGTGTCATCAATTAAATAACATTACACCTATAGGGTTTTATATTATCTCTAATCTCCAACATGTCAACTTTGGACTCCAACATGAAAGCTCCAAACTCTAATAGGCCATATCCAAACTCCAACAACCTAGCTCTAGACTCTAACATCCCATCTCTATACTCCAATATCCTAGATTCAAACTTCAATAGGTCAACCCAAAACTCTAACAATCCAACTTTAGTTTCTCAAATACTAGATTTGAAATTAAAAAGTTTAGTTACAAACTTCAATAGGGTAGTTAAAGGTTTTGATAGTCTAGCTATAGACATCAATAATCTAGTTTTAGACTTTGACATTCTAGTTACCAACATTAACAAAGAAGCTCTAGATTTGGATAAAAGAGATGCATAAGCATATGGACATGTAAAGAGAAGTTTTGAGGCTAAAATACCACCATTTTAAAAAAAATTGGGACCCTTAAAAACCCCTGAAGATTAAAAATGAAAATGTGGCATGTTAGGATCATTTTTTGAATTTAAAGATCATCCAATTTACCAAATAAAATCTTACTTATTATGTTTTTCTTTAATTTTATTTAACATTTATAGTAAATGGTCCTCATGGATTTTATTTAAAATTTCCATTGTCTTATTCTTGATAAATTCATGTTCTAAAACTCTATCAAAATACTCATTCCAAATTTGAATACTAATAAGAACTAGATTGGTGGGAACCTTTTAAAACCTATTCTGGACTTAAACACAATTATCATGTTTAAAGCTTTAGTTGTGTTTCTTAACACAAATTAGAATTAACCTAATAAATTTGGGTCCCCTTTATTATTTCCCCCTTTAAGTTATTTATATTCTTAATTGGGTCTAGTGTTAGGTTTGTAGGGTCCCTTTTAATATTTCTAAACTTAGTCCCTTTAATTCATATCTTAGCCTAAAGTTTTAAACCTAAGGCCCCATCATATTTATTAATATTAATGAGACCTTAGCCTTAGCACTTTAGCCTATGTATTTTATTTCTCCTCATGTCATAACTTAATGTTATTTATTTTCATAGATATAACAGCTCATGCTTCATCATGGGGATTAATCCAATGGAGCAAGGAAGACCCAAGACCTAACATAGAATGCATGAAACTTTCAAGATCTAATAATCCATGCTTCATCATGGAATGGAGATCAGATGATGCAAGGAAAACTTGTTTTAATCCAACATTTAATCCTTGGGATTGATCATGTTTGAGCTCTCAGATCTTGATCAATGATTCTCACTTCATCATAGACTAAAGATTAGACAGACTGAAGGCAATGTGGAAAAATCGAAAGCCCAAGAGATCTACAGTGTTAACGTATCCCACTTGAAAAAATAAACCAATAATGAACAAGTTATAAGATTATGATCATATGGTTTTTACTTATTCATAGGAGCTCAATATAGTGAAGCATGTTGAGTCTGAGATCCTAAGAAGGCCCATGGAGGTGCCAAGTGGCACTCTTGCATTAGGTCATATGAATTTGAAGAGCTTAAATATGACCATAATTTGATTTTTGTGAGGATGTACTTGATGCCTATGTGACCATAAAATTTAAACCCATCAAATTAAAAGCTTCACTAGCTTAAAATTGATGTTTGCATGATCATCACTCGACATCCGTGAAGATGTATTTGATGTCTTTGAGACCATAAAATCTAAGATAGATAATTATATTTCTCAAGACTAAAATACATTCTAAAATGTTTTTATAAATATTTTGAACCACCCTATAGATTAATGAAATCCCTGGGAAGATGCTCAAACACTGAATATATCTAATCTATAAATATCAAAATGATCTTATGGTCTAAATTCATGTAAAATAAACTTGGTCTATATCAAAACCTTAAGCTCCCTATTGCATTTAGTTTAAATATTGTGAGCCTTGGGCTAAATACTTATATTAAATAATATTTTAAAATGGTCTTGATAACATAAAACTTAGCTTAAATGCTCTTATGGAAGGGTTTTATTATGTTTGTTAATATGATAAATCTCTATTATCAAAATTTGGCATTTGATCATTTTAACCCCTTTGATCATGTTTTAAAGATTTAACATAAATATTTTAGCCCAAAATATACATTGTCTTTATTAGACATGGTGTAAACTTTCACCTAAAACATTTAGCCATGGTCCCATTTGTATATCAAAAAACATTAGGCATAAACAATTTAGCATAAAGTTTATTTCATGTTTCATAAACATGAAATAAACCTTATCCTAAGAAGTTTTAACCTAAGTCCCTACCTAAATAATGTGCTAACTTAAAACCCATGTATCTTATAGAATCTTAATATCCATGTTTCATTATAGGAGGATGATAGAATGACACGAGGCTAACTTACATCTATCAGTTCATGCTTCATCATGCTCCTAGATCTAATGGTGAAAAAGCATTGATGACTTCTCAAATGTCTATGAGTTCACCACATGAGCAATGCTCATCCAATAAATGAATAATACAAGATATAAATCTTAATAAGGTACACAAATATGTCAAGTGGCACAACTAAAAGGCTTGATACCAAAAAAATAAATGACAAACAAGGAAATAAATCTGATCAATAGTTGGTGGTCAATCACAAGATCTTCATCTAATGGTGTGAAATACAAGAAGGAATTTTAAATGCCAATGGCTATTTCTCAAATGCATTTAATAAAAATTCCATGAAAGGTCTAGATCAATGCCACATAAGTGCCATGCAAGTAGAAAAGGACAAAATAAGAGATCTTATGGGCTAAAAAATGTGAAAGTATAAATGTAAAGGTCCAAATCAAATCCAAGGCATGTATAATCCATAGTCCAAATACATCCTACCATTAAAGCTCCAAAATGCTAAACACTCCATAAAAGAGACCATAAAATGATTCATTTGGTTACAATTCAATTTAAATGAAGATTAATTACATTTTGAGCACACAAATCTTTCACAAATATCAATTTCTATCAGATAGTGAATAATTTTCAAGTGAAAGCCATGATAGCTCATAGGCCATAGCTGAAGGAAGAGGCAAAGATCTATATGTCCATAGATAGTGAGGGAAGAGTATTTAAAGATAATGAATTGGATGTTGTATCCTTAAATAATGGAAACAAAAATTGGTCTAAACTCTTCACCATAGAGGAGTTAAAGCCCATCACTAAGGAGGAACAAATACTTGCCATGATTAACATGAAGCACTATGACCTGGAAATAGTTTAGATGGCTAACCTTTATTACCCTGCTATAAAACAAGAGGTACTTTATTATATTGATGTACTTTCTTTGATTTTAATAGAATATAAGATAGATAATGATTGGATCATCTGTGAATAAAATTATAATGAGGTAGCCTACATTTCCGCTATTGCCTTCAAAAATTAATATAAACACTTAAATCCCCATGTAAACCTATCCAAAATTTAGGAGTAGACTACCAATCATGACCTAGATACAATTCTCAAACCGTGGTAGCACCAAGGGAACCATGTCTTCAGAGACTTTGAGGGTAGGATCCCAATTGTTAAATTTAGGGAAGCAATCAAGGTAATCATGACCCTATTAAAAAAATATTCATGAGTCCCCTAAACCACATATGTAAAGAAGACCTGGGTCCCTTATGTATATTTCACTATAGAAGAGAAGCTCACCACTCTAATTGGAGACTTGATCAACATCTTCCTTGGAAAGCAGTTCACCACTATCAAAAGGAAGACAACTAAGCAATTTTATATGATGTCATAATTTTTAGATTCCCTAATTGATTTCATCAACTTCCCAAACATAAAAAATTGGTCTTTAAGGGTAGAACCACAATATCTCACCATTATTCAAAATTGCACATCTTGAAATATAGGAACCATAAGTAGTTAATTTATGATTGTGTGTATCCTACTCTAGTAGAGGCTATCATAGGTTATCCCATGCATAGGGTCCACTCATTAATCAATAAATATATAGAGATGATGGGGGAATATCTAGTTTTATCCATATTTTACAATAATTTGAATTGAGGGAATCATGTCTAAACCCTATAGATTACCTGTGTATGTACCTAGTATGTTAGAAAAATAAGAAATTGCCTCCCAACTCATTAATGTTGTTGATGGGGTTTGTAAATAGAAGAGGAAGGGTCTTCTCCATCCCTTTCATCTAATCATTGGAAGGACCATGATATAAGATTACAATCAAGTGGAGATCATATCCAAGTACATGGGTTCATTTGCATTCCAATTAGATGAACTCAAAACTTGGGATCCAAAAAATATAGTGTGTAATCATTTGATGGTTAAACAAATTTCTAAACTAGTATATATGCATCAGATCCATGTCCACGATACCATTTACATCAAGGTAAATAAATTTGAGAAGGTGTTGGCTAGGCTCAAGGGGTAAAAAATTAAAGTGGAACATACATTAACAAGCGAAAAGAAAATAGCATGAGAGGTATGGCAGATGCATCCTCTCTAATAACATTTTCTACCTAGACCTTTCAGGCCACCTCAAGAATATCCTCAAGTGAAGCAACTACCACCCTATAGACAAATTAATTAAGGATAGAAATAGTTGTGTATTTAGACATGACTACCCTAGAACTAGATGAAACCATTGAGGTTTCCCTTATAGATCTTGTCAAGTATCATATGGCACTAATGAGGAAGAGGGGCAGATGGAAGAGGCACAATTCCAAGTAGGGGAACCTAGGGAAGAGAAAGGAAAAAAGGTTGCTATTGACATAGTCCCAATGGCATCCCAGGAAAAGAGGAAGGTAGAGTTTGCATTGGTTCCTATCAGAGAAAGGAAGAATCCAAGATTGACCCTCACTCACCCCACCAATGAGGTTAATTTGTTTAATAAAATATTCCCTATTTAGGGATCAATCATCCTTGATTGGTTTATCTATGGTAAATTTCATAATAACCCCTCTTTATCCCACTCATGGGCATTAACAAAATTTATGAAGATAGATGTACATGATGATATCAAGCCATGGATTAATGCTATAATGAAGGAATAAGAAGAAAAAAGAATTATGGCAACTATAGGGAAAGAAACAAATAAATTGGATGCTCTAGGAGCATCCAGAAACAACAGAATTGAAGTCTTAGAACCTCTAAAGTTCACAAAACTAGTCACCATAATGCAACTCAATCTAGAGACAACTAGATTAGAGAGGGTCACCACTAGGAAGGCCATGGTGGGAGCTAAAGATTTCACCTTATGTAAGGTTTAATATTTTTTAAGACT
Source organism: Torreya grandis (assembly GCA_037957365.1). Lineage (NCBI taxonomy): Eukaryota > Viridiplantae > Streptophyta > Pinopsida > Cupressales > Taxaceae > Torreya > Torreya grandis. The sequence goes on along the minus strand of JARHVA010004532.1, from coordinate 1,242,937 downwards.
GACCCTAGTGGAAGTACAACAACTAGGTGAGCATCCCATTAATGAAGAGAATGTTGAGAGCCTACTAGATCCCTAGTCAACCCAAGCCAAGGCTGGGATCAGGGGAATGAAATAAAGGATCCTCAATTTGTAAAGGGAGAAATAAAAATTGGAAACATAGGCCATTTTATTGGTGCCTAATGCTATTATTGACATGTTTGAGCCTTCATTCTTTGATATGTTTGATTCTTTGAAATCAATAAAACTAAGGAAAGATGCCTCAAGACAACAATGTGACAAGGCTAGATAATTAATTATAGAGTGACAAGGGGAAGAGACCAAAATAAGAGACCTCATTAGCATTTTTCTTATGGATAGAATCCCTCAATTCAAAACCATCAGCTTGGCCCACCTAAATGCCATACTAGGAATAGTAGTGGATAAAATTTAAAATCCACTCCTATCAGTCGAAAAATAATTTAGATAGATGTCTATCTAATGAGAAGTTGGTGATTTTCAGAATTGAAAAACTCCTAGGCACTAGGATAGCCAATCTTTTAAAGACTAAAACATTGGGAATAATTATTTATGTAGACTATAAACATAGATCTACCTTGGTAATGAAAGAGGTGAAGAGCAAAAGCAAGGGCAAATCAGGAAGAGAAAATGGTAGGATTTTGGGTATGATCTTCATGGTCGAGGAGAAGATTATAGAAATTAGGAACATAAAAGAGGCTATGGAAAGATATGATATATACCTTGAAGATTTGGTTGGTCAATAAAATGTCTACCACATGAATCTATCTATGGACCTTGATCTTATCAAAGAGAAACATCAGAAGCCAATGGAATTTATGTAGGAACAATAAGGGGACCCTTCAACAATGGCCCCACTAGTCAGTTAATATTCCTTTTATAAAACATTGTAATATTTAAATGTAGGGAATATTATTTTTTAAGGAATATTTTATTCTGTTATCATATTTCCCCTAGGTTTGTCTAATTTTGAAACACAAGTGTATTTTATAACTTGTTAAAAAGGATAGTTGTCCTTAATTTTATACATTTTATATCTTATGGCTGACTGGTGTACTATCTTATCTATCTATAAAAGGTAGTATTACAATTTTTAAACGAGTCAAATTTTGAGAAATTTTTTATACTTTGATAAATTAATTCAATCAAGGAATTATACAAGGATTGTCTAAATTGAATGTGTCAATTATTAACATAGCTTTGTCTCAATTGTTCATTATCATGCTTAAGTTTAAATAGTTTCTTTGAATTTTAAATTGGCATCTATGATATAGGGTTTCTAATTTGTGCTTGTGAAAAATTAGTTAAAGGATCTTAGATTTTATTGGTTTTAATTTTTCCATATTCATATGTGTTAATTTTATTTCAGTCTGGAAGCAAACCTTTAAAGTGAAATCTAGTACTTGCATAATTTCATATCATCCTTATAAATATGCTTTATGTATGGTGAAATTTGAGCTTCACTATTTTGCATCATATAGTAGTTAAATGTAGGTTCATTTGTAATTGAAAATTTTTCATGATATTTGAGTTCAAGATCAACAATCACTTGTTTCTTTCTTGTGTTACCCTTCTCTTTGCTCCTTTCTTACACTAGATCAATGTAGCTTAGATCTCATTGCAAATATCCATATATATTAGTCTTTAGCTTAAATTGAACCATGATTCACTAATAATTATCATAGATCTTTCATAATTCACAAATAACGGACCATGATGGCTCCCAACCATCACTTACTATAAATTTTATGGAACACTCATACATTATTCTACCACTATTCCAAAACAAGTAACATGAATTTGCCACAACCTGTTACTCATGTTCTAAATTCTTAGAATTATAAAATGAGAAGTGTTCTATAAACACTAAGAACCCCTATGGTACACTTAGAGGCATCAATAAGAGGTGTTTTGATGGTGCTATAAGGAGGGCCACCTTTATGAAATGGTTGGATCTTTGCCCATTTTGGTGTGTTTTGGCTAAGATCAATGTTATCTTTATGCTTTTGAGTAATCCTTTACTTATAAGTTTAAATATCATTGACCTTTATGGTTTGTGACATATCTTTATGCTTCCTCTAGACAAAGATCAGATTTCTTTGATGTTTGATACTTTTTTTTGGTAAATTTAGCCTAAGCTTTGAAAATCCATAGTATTTTAGGTTAGGATGGCTTATTTTGATCAAATATTAGCATATCTTTCATATATATGAGTTCATTGAAGCTTTAAATTATTAAAAAATATCATATTAGCATAATTGGATACATCTTTGAGCTATTTTAAGCAAAGATCAACTTTCTTTACTGTTCTTTATGCAATCTTTGTAAAATGAGCTTAATTTATAAGTTTAATCCTTGTTCCTTATAAATATTAGCTTGATACATCATATTTCAAATAGGATATTTAAAGTACATCACACTTATAGATAAGGGAGACTTTTCTTGGACTTGACGTTCACAGAAAATCCAAGTGTGATAAAGTTAGATGTTGGAGATCTAAATTTCTTCTAACTTCACCTATTCAAGGTACCTTCAACTTCAACATTCATCTAGGTATGGCTTGGTTCGGATAATCTTCAATTAATGTGCTAGGTGTGGTAAATGATCTCCCATATAACCCTAATAAGTATTTGCCTACATTTAGTCTAATGGGTATAATACTTGTTGAATATCACATAAAATCTTTCAAAGATACCCTAAGGTTTCTAAATGTTGTGCATAAGGATGTGGCTTTTAGGTCTAAATCTCTTCTAACTTCACCTATTTAAGGTACCTTCAACTTCAACATTCATCTAGGTATGGCTTGGTTTGGATAATCTTCAATTAATGTGCCAGGTGTGGTACATGATCTCCCACATAACCCTAATAAGTATTTGCCTACATCTAGTCAAATGGGTATAATAATTGTTGAATAGCACATAAAATCTTTCAAAGATAACCTAAGGTTTCTAAATGTTGTACATCTGAGAGGTGTGGAAGAAAGAGAGATTTCTTCAATTGTATTTCCTTATGGAAGATTTTAATACAAGTTTTCATTGTTTCTTGTATCTCTTGTTCTTTGCTGATTCTGATTTCTAGTTACTTATTAGTATGGTCTAATTTCATGTTTAGTTTCTTACACAAAGGTAATCAATTGTTATTCTTTAGATCCTGACAAGTATTACCATTTACCTTTAAATATTTTTCTTATGAATGGTTCTTGAACTTCCCTGATAATTATATCATTAATTGGGATGGTTTCACCAATGTGTTCATAGATCAAATTGGTAAGATTGTCAGTCCTTGTGTTATATACCATCAATTCACCACCATTAAAAGAGATGCAAGTTATCCTATAAGGTCCTTTACTACTATATTTTATAAAATTTATAGAATGAACACAAAACCCTATAACCTAATTATATTTTAACTCTATAAATCTATAAGGAAGCAGTAGATACCATGACCTCTATATTCTTGAAAAGATCCATGTCATCTATAAATTCATTGGCCAGAGCTTATTCTAAGGTAATGACCATCAATAACGAAATACAAATCTAGGGACAAATGGCCTATTCTATTCCAAACATAAACCCACATATGCCCACTCTAAACATCTTTCCAAAAAACAACCAAAATATCTCTACCTTAAATCAACTTCCAATCCTCAATCAATTGCTATTGAGTCATGCTGTTCCCAATCAAAACCTTATATTTTTGAGTCATTATGCCACTAATGGATTCAATAAAAATGATCAAATATATTCAGTACCAATTGGTGGTGCTAATAATAACCAATTACATAATTATAAAACTCCTAAAAATGATAATGAGTCTATACTAAAAATGGTCCAAAAGTTGATCACTAATTTTCTTCAATTGTAAAAACAAGTTGGAAATACTATTAAAATATCTAGTAGGAAATTCTCATTTCAAAGGTATAATATACCAAATAATAGATTTCATGATGAGATTTTTCATAATAATAGGAATAATGAGCCATCTTATAAAAAGAAGACCATGGATATTAACCTTACTAATATTGCATTACCTAATTATTGTAGAGTGCATTATATAACCAAGTATGGTGAAATTGACTACATAGAATTTTTCAAGGCTTTTGAGGCTTTCCAAGAAGAATTAGATACATTTTAAATAGTCCATAACAAGGATAATGGTGCAAGTACTTATGGTTCCAAGTCATCTAATCAAAACTTAATGGTGGAGACTTTTGATTTCCCCTTTGAAGAGGAAAATGAACCTAATTATATCCCTGAAGAGGTCTAGACCTTCCAAAAATTATTGAAGAAGATTTATCCCTTCAAGATTAGAGATTAGATGCATCCTTTGAATACCTCAATGCCTCGAAATAACTTTGGGACTCCTCTAGACACTTCTTCAATCAATAATCCTGAGCCACCTAAAGGGAGTACCCCTAATCCTAATATTGATATTCCTAGCACTTCTAATAAAATTGGATATAATATAGTTGAGGATATGAAGAAGATAAAGGCTAATATTAATTTAAATTAATTGAGATACATTATAGAACAAAGGGACCTTCTTCTAGAGTCATTGTCAAAAAATTCTAACAAGCCACCTAAGGTTGACTATGCCAATGTGATTGTGCACAAAACCAAAGCTAAATCTTCTCCTTTCTTACTCTATAAAGATGTTTGGTAATAATTTGCATAATTTTTTTTTGGTTTCAGGTGCATCTACCAACATCATGCCAATAGATATATCCAAATAACTTAGCTTGACCCCTATTAACTCTGATAGAGTTGTGACTCGGTTAGGCAAATCTTGAGTCAAGGTAATTGGGGAACTTTTAAATATTCATATGCAGTTAGCTTCTTAACCTAGAGTGTAGTTATTCATTGATATTCAAGTTGTTGAAATACCTAATGGTTATGGATTCTTGTTAAGCAGGGAGTGGAACAAGGCTCTTAATGGTTACATGTCCACATATTTCTCACATTTTTGGCTACCTTGGAAGTGAGTTCCTAATCAAATCAGGGTTGAAAGAGAGCCAAGGATGAAGCAAATGATCATTGAGTATAATTTTTTGAATTTTAGGGTAAACATTATTAACTCAAACTTAGGGGTTTTCACCTTAGAGACTTATAAGGTATGTGATCCCAAGAATGTTCATGTTTTTCTTGGACTATCAAAATTGTATTTTTGTGGTGTTAGGTGTGAGGCTAGATTTGGTGTAGGCATTTTTTGTACCAACCCTATTGGTAAGAAATACCATTATTCCTATAGACTCAAATTCTATTACACTAACAATCTTGCTAAATATGAGGCCTTTATCCTAGGTTTGCAATTTTTTATAAAGAATAAGGTCAAAGAACTACTAGTTTATGAGGATTTAGAGCTAGTGGTCAACTAAGTAAGAAACAAATAACAATGTAAGATCCCATACCTTAAGAGGTATAAT
>JARHVA010004532.1:1135000-1232500 GCA_037957365.1 Torreya grandis | reverse complement strand
TTATCAAAGGAAACGTATTAAATTTTTCTTTAATTTTGTCTAACATTGCTAATAAATGGTCTTCATGGATTTTAGTTGCAGGTTCCATGGTGTTCTTCCTAAGAAATTGACATTTTAAAATGTTGGAAAAACCCTTAATTCAAATTTGAATACTGGTGGGAACAAGATTGGCAGGAACATTTTAAAACCTATTCCATAATTAAGCAAAATTTTCATGTTTAAAGCCTTAGTCATGTTTCATAACGCAACTCGTATTTAGCCTAAAAATTTTGGGTCCCCTTTATTATTTCCACCTTTAACTTCTTTATATTCGTAAATGGGTCTAGTGTCAATTTTTTAGGGTCCCTTTTAATATTTCCTAACTTGGTCTATTTAATTCATACCTTAGCCTAAATTTTTAGACCTAAGGCCCCATCATATTTATTAATACGAATGAGACCTTGGCCTTAACACCTTAGCCTAAGTATTTTATGTCACCTCATGTCCTAACTTAATTTCTTTACATTTTATATATCCAACAACTCATGCTTCATCACAGGGGTTGATCTAATAGAGTGAGGAAGACACAAGCTCTAACCTATAATTCATGCAACTTTAAATATATAATGATCCATGTTTAACCATGGAAGGGTGATCAAATGGCATGAGGAAACCCTGATAGATTCCAACACTTAATCCTTAGGACCAATCACATTTGACCTCTTAGATCCTGATCAATGGTTCTCACTTCATCACAAACTAAAGATTTGATGGAGTGAATATAAAAAGGAAAATTCAAAATACCAAGAGCTTTGTGGTATTGTTACATGGCATCCCTACATTTAAGGATTAAAATTAAAGGCCCCCTGACAAAAGCAACTAATCATGAGAAATCTCTTGAATCATGATCGTATGGTTCTTACTTATTCATAGGACTTCAATATAGTGGAGTGTAATGAGTCTGAGATCATGGGAAGCCCCACAAAGGTTCTAAGTGGCACTCTCAAATTAGGTCAAAATAATTTGATGAGCTTAAATTTAACATTTGTGTGACCATCATTTTATGTTTGTGAGGATGTAGTTGATGCTCGCATGGTCATAAAATTTAAACACATCAAATTAAAAGATTTAGTTGCTTAACATTTATGTTCACACAACTATAATTTAATGTCTATAAGGACATATTTGATGCTCGTAAGGATGTCAAATCTAATCTAATTAATTACATTTTTTAGGACTAAAATACACTCTAAAAGATTGTTAAAAAGCTTGTGAGTTACCCTATAAACTAATGAAATCCCTTGGAAGATTCTTGAACACTATAAATATCTAATCTACAAATATTTAAATGATCTTATTGTCTAAATTCATGAAAAATACACTTAGTCTAAGTTTATACCTTAAGGTCCCTATTGCATTTTGTTTAAATACCATGAACCTTAGGTTAAATACTTATACTAGGTCCTATTTTTAAATGGTCTTGGTAACATAAAACATAGTTCAAATGGTCTTACCAAAGGGTTTTATTGTTTTTTTTAATATGATAAATCTCTATTATCAAAATTTGCCATTTGATCATTTTGACCCCTATGAGCATGTTTTATAGATTTAACATAAATATTTTAGCCCAAAGTATACATTATGATTATTAGACACAACCTAATATTTAGCCTAAAACATTTAGCCATGGTTCCCTATTTATATTGAAGAAGCGTAGGCATAAATAATTTAGCCTAAGGTTTATTTCATGTTTAATAAACATGACATAAACCTTAGCCTAAGGTGTTTTAACCTAAGTCCCTACCTAAATAATGTGCTAACTTAAAACTCATGTATCTTTTAGGATCCAACAATCCTCACTTCATAACAGGAGGATGATCAAAGGGTACAAGGATAACTTGCATCTAATGGTTCATGATTCATTGCACTCCTCGATCCAATGGTGGGAAAACATGAATGATTCAAAGGCCCATGAGTTGGCCATGTGGCCAATGCTTATCTAACAAAAGACTGACATAGGATACAAAGCTCAAGAAGGTATGTAAATATGCTAAGTGGAAAAACTATGAGGCTTGGTACCAAAGGAAATAATTACAAATAAGGACTGAATCATTATCAATGGTTTAGAATCAATCATAAGATCTTCATCCAATGGTGTGAAATAAAAAAGGCATTTTAAATGCCAATGGATAATAATCAAAGGCATTTATGATAAATGCCGTGAAAGGTCTAGTTGATGCCACATAAGTGGCATGTAAGAAAAAAAGGACAAAATCAGAGACCTCGTGGACTCAAAAATGTGAAATTTTAATAAAAAGGTCCAAATAAAATCCAAGGCATGTATAAGACAAAGTCTAGATACATCCTGCCATTAAAGATCTAAACCCTTAAAGCTTGAATTGAATAGACCATAAGAGGATTCATTTAGTGACAATTCATTTTGAGAGAAGCTTAATTACATTATGAGCATGAAAAATACTTCATAAAGATCATTTACTATCTGATAGTGAACAGTTTGTAAGTAAAATCCTAGCAGCTTACATCCAATAGTTAAAGGAGACAAATCTCTATCTATCCATATATAATGAGGGAAAAAACTTCAAAGACATCAAATTAGATGTTTCATCCTTAAATAATGGAAACAAGAATTGGTCTGAACTCCTCTTAACCATAGAGGAGATGAATCCCATCACTAAGGTGGAGTAGAGAGTTTCTATGGCTAGTAGGAAACACTATGACCTATTCATAATTTAGATGGTTATCCTTCATTATGCTACTGTAAAACCAAAGGTACTTCATTTTATTAATGTACTTTCTCCAATTTTTTTGGACTATAGGATAGACAATGATTGGATCATCTCTAAAGCAAATTATAAGAAGGTATCCTATATTTCCCTTATTGCCTTGAAAAATTAAAATAAAATACCAAAGCCCCATGTAGACCTATCAAAAATTAGGGAGTGGGCTAGCAAGTATGACCTTCATACCATTCTCAAACTATGGTTTCTCCAAGGGGACCATGCCTTTAGATAATTTGAGGGTAGGATCCCAATGGTCTAGTTCATTTAAGGGATTTGGGTATTCATAACCCTTTTCAACAGAGCATTAGGATCACCCTCAACCACATATGTAAACAAGACCTAGGATCCTTATGTATATTTCATGGTAGAAGAGAAGCTTACCCATCTAATTGGATACTTTATCAACATCTTCCTAGGAAAGTAGTTCATCATTATCAAAAATAAGACAACCAAGAAATTTTATATGATGTCATACTTGATATATGCCTTACTTTCTTCCATCAACTTCACAGACATCATAAATTGGTCTCCTGATGGTAGAACCACCATATCCCATGATTATTGAAAATTGCACATCTTCAAATACAAGAACCACGTGCATTTCATCTGTGACTATGTCTTTCCAACTCAAGTGGAGGACATCAAAGGTTATACCATGGTTAGGGTCCAAACATTGATCAATAAATATGTATAAATGATGGGGGATATCTATTTTTATCCAAATTGCACAATAATATGAATTGAGGGAATCATGTCCTAACCCTATAGATTGCAAATGTATGTACCTAGTAAGTTAGAAAAATAATAAATTGACAACCAACTCATCAATGGTGTTGATGGGGTTTGTAAAGAGAAGAGGAAGGGTCTTTTCCATCCCTTTACACTAATCATTAGAAGGACCATGCTATAAGACTGGAAGCAAGTGGAGATCATGACCAAGAATAGGGACTCATTTGGATTTCAATTATATTATCTTAAAATGTTGGATCCCAAAAATATAGTGAGTGATCCTTTGAAGCATAAAAAAAAAACCCAAAATTGTATATATGCATCAGCTTAGTGTCCATGACACCATTTAAATCAAGGTAAAGAATTTTGAGGATGTGTTGGCCAAGATTAAAGGGTACAAAATTGAGCTCGAGCATAGGTTAACAAGTGAAGAAAAACTAGCAGGAGAGGTATGGCCAATGCATCTTCTTTAATATCATTTAATACCTAGACCTTGTAGGCCACCTCAAGAATAGCCTCAAGTGGAGAAACCACCACCTTAGAGACAAATTGAGAAAGAACATGGAAAGGAAAAGATGAAAGATAAACCTAGAGAGGGACCTTTATCTTCAGCACTACCCTAAATGCCTCCATCTCCAATTGAGTATTTAGACATGATTGCTTTGGAACTAGATGAAATAATTGAGGGTGCCCTCAAAAATCTTGCTAAGGTATATGGCACTGATGAAGAAGAGGGGTGGATGGAATAGATACAAGTCCAATTAGGGGAGTCTAGGGAGGAGAAAGGAAAAAAGGCTACTCTTGACATAGTCCTAGTGGAACCCTAGGTAAAGAGGAAGGTAAATTTGGCATTGGTCCCTATTAGACCAAGGAAGAAGCCAAGATTGACCCCCACTCACCACACCAATGAGGTTAGTATATTCGGTGAAGAATTCCCCATTCATGGACCAGTAATTTTTTATTGGTTTATCTTTTGAAAATTATAGAAGGTCCCCTCTTTGTAATATTCATAGGTATTAACAAAATATATGAACATAGATGTACATGATGACATCAGGCTATAGATCATAGATATAATGAAGGAAGAAGAAGAAAGAAGAATATGACCACTACAGGACCATAAACCAAGAAAGTGGATGCTCTAGGACCATCTAACAACATGAGAATTGAGGCCCAAGAACATTTAAATTTCACAAAGCCAATCACCATAGTGCAATTCAATCTAGAGATAGATGGATTAGAGAGGGTCACCACTAAGAAGTCCATAGTGGGAGCTAAAGAGATCACCTTCTAGAAGCTTGAACCCTTTTTAGGATTAACCTTAGTGGAAAGACAACAACTAGGTGAGCATCCCATTCATGAAGAGGATGTTGAGAGCCTAATAGAGACCTATTCACCCCGAGCTGAGGTTAGGATTAGGGGAATGAAAATATAAGATCCTTAATTTGGAGAGGGAGAAAGAAATCTTGGAAACACAAGCCATTTTATCAGTGCATGATGTTATCATTGGCATGTTTGAGGCTTCATTATTTAATATGTTTGATTCTTTGAAATCAATAAAACTAAGGCAAGATCCCTTAAGACAAAAAGGTGACATGGCTAGAGAATTAATAATAGAATGACAATGGGTAGAGCCCAAAATAAGAGACATCATTAGCATTTTGATCAGGGATAGAATCCCTAAGTTCAAAACCATCAGCCTATCCCACATTAATTCCATAGTAGGAATAATAGTGGATAAAGCTTATAATCTAAGTGTGTGGGAAAAAAATTTACATAGACTTCTAGATGATGACAAGGAGTTAATTTCAAGAATTTAACAACTCTTAGGCACTATGCTATCTAATCCTACAAATACTATGACATTTAGAATAATTATTGATGAAAAGTACAAACATAGAGCTACCTTGGTAATGTAGGAGGTGAAGAGGAAAAGTAAAGGAAAATAAAGTAGATACAATGATAGGATTTTTGGTATGATCTTCATGACGAAGAGAAGATTACATAAGCTAGGATCATAAAAGAGGCTATGGCTAGAGATGATAGAGACCTTGAAGACTTGGCTAATCAAGAAGAGGTCTACCTCATGAAGCTAGTTGTGGACCTTGAGATTATAAAAGAGGAACATTAGAAGGTAATGGAATCCTTATAGGAATAAAGGGACCCTTTAGAAATGGGCCCACTAGCTAGCTAATATTCCTTTTGTAAAACATTGTAATATTTAAAGGTGGGGAATATTATTTTGTAAGGCATATAATACTATATTAGCATATTTCCCCTAGGTAAGTCCAATTTTGAAAGTCAAGTGTATTATAGAACTTACTAAAAAGGATATTTATCCTTATTTTTGTACATTTTATATCTTATGACTGACATGTGTACTACCTTATTTGTCTATCAAAGGCATTATTACCATTTGCAAAAGATAGGGAAATTTTGATCAAATTTATATGTTTTGAGAAATTAATGCAATCAAGGCATTCTATACTAATTGTTTAGATTGAATGTGTCAATTATTAACATAGATTTCTATCAATTCTTCATTCTCATGCTTAATTTTAAATAGTTTCTTTAAAGTCTAAATTTGTATCTATGATACAGGGCTTCTAATTTGTGCTTGTTCTAAATTAGTTAAAGGATCTTAGATCTCCTTCATTTTATTTGTTCCATCTTCAGATGTGTTAATACTATTTGAGTTTAGAAACAAACCTTTAAACTAAAATCTAGTTATTGTATAATTTCATATCATCCTTAGGAATATGTTGGTGTGTGTTGAAATTTGAGCTTCACTATTTTGCATCATATACTACTTAAATTTGAGTTTAGTTGTAATTGAAACTTTTTCATGATGTTTGAGTTCAAGATCAACAATCACTTTTTTCTTTCCTTCCTTACCCTTTACTTTGATCTTTTTTTACACTAGATCACTTTAGCTTAGATCTCATTGTCAATATCCATATAAATTAGTTTGTATCTTAAATTGGACCATGATTCATTGAGAATTAGCATATATCTTTCCTAATTCATGAATAACAGACCATGATTGCTGCCAACCATCATTTATTATAATTTTTTTGGAACACTCATGCATTTTTCTACCACTATTCCACCATAGGTAACATCAAGTTGACATAACCTGATAGTCATGCTCTGAGTTCTTAGAATTTTAAAATGAGAAGTGTTCTATGAACACTAATAACCCATATGGTACACTTACAGGAATTAACAAGAAGTTACAAAGATGTTTTAGTGGTTCTAAGAGGTTCATCAGATCATTATAAGAAGGTTATATATAAGGGGGAGTGTTACAATATGATATCCCTACCCTTGTTTTCACCTACCCAATTATCTACAAACTTTCATAGCAAGACCATTTGAACTAATTAAATGCACAACAAGTTTAAATTTGAATTGTGTGGACTATTTGGATTTTTGGAAGAAAACAACAGATTAGGTGAGAAGTCTAGTAGTAAAGACACAAAGGGAAGAAGTGGCATAAAAATAAATAATTAGCTCATGGATTTTAAACATAGTAGAATTTAGAGGAAGAGAAAAGCATAGATCCTAGATAATAAAGTGAATTCAAGAATAAAAATACATCATAAAAGAATAATAACACAATAGTATATTATGGACAAAAAGGAAGAAATACGAATAAAAACATAGAGAAAATAGGGATGTATATAGGAATGCTTATTGATAGTAGTTAAAGGATAACGAAGATAAAATCTTAGTTTTTAAGTGTTTTTGTAACAATTTTAGCTATGTAAGCTTATCCTTTGTAGTCACTTTGTAATAGGAATTTTTAAGTGAATTTAACATAATAAGTTTTTTGCCTTTATATACAATCTTACCTCCCTTATGTTATCTATTTTAAGCTTGTTGTAAGTGAAAATTTCCATGAATATTAGTATCTATGAGACTAGTTTCGAACACCATAATTTTTGTGTTATAAACTACATATTTTCCCTTCTGGGCCTACATTTCATTTTTTGCTAACAAGTATTGCAAAATTAAAATCCATAAATTAAAAAAAATTGGATTACATTTGAAATTATTTAGATATCATTTGTATGAAGTTGATGATAATTTTATGAAAATTATAGTCTATAATCAATAAATACACTTGAAAAAATCATATGGTAAAGTTACATCCTTCTAAACAATGTTTCATAGCTGATGGCATGGATTTTTTGGTTTCTCCTAAGAAAATGATGATAGATGTCATTTTTATTCTCCAATCCCTTTCACCTTTCAAGCTTACATTTCCACTATATCTAGTTGTTGTAACATATCTCATTTGTAATTTTTGTTTTGTAACACATTTTCAAGAATTACAATCAATGAAAACATGTTAGCAATTGAAAAATAGTCTCTAAAGGTCCCTTTAAAAATAAATTTATCCAATTTATATATATTTATATTGAAGGGATTATAATATCCCCCCCACCCAAACAAACATGAAATTTGAACTTGTATAATCCATGTCTTGAAGGAGTAGTCTCAAATGGTTTTACTCTATCATTGACCAAAGACTGATGTGAGTAAAAGACTAAAGTTCCACCTTCAAAATTTATTTGGAATGATCTTGAATGTAGTATTATATATTTCTTATTATATAATATTCTTGTCTTCCTATAACATTCATTGACATATCTTTTTTGGTACACAATAAATAATAAGCCATCCAACCCCAAAATCAATAGTTTTTTACATGTTGGATTTAGCTCCTCCTTTGAAATGTCCACATTTTGTTAAAAATAAAAGAACTCATTAAAAATATTATATTATAATAAATATAACATGGAAATTCTCCAAGAAAATGTTTTACATGTTGTATTGATCATTGATGTACTTTTGATTTAGATTTTATATTGTAACATATAAACATATTGCATTTGAATCATTAGATGCATTTTTTATTTGCATTTCATTAAATCTTATAAATTTTTATATAAACATATACAAAAATATATACATGCTCATGCACATGTAATTTTACTCATTATACATGTATCTATTATTTATATTCCCAATTTTGTAACATGTGTGTGTGTGTGTGTGTGTGTGTGTGTGTGTGTGTGTGTGTGTGTGTGTGTGTGTGTGTGTGTGTGTGTGTGTGTGTGTGTGTGTGTGTGTGTGTGTGTGTGTGTGTGTGTGTGTGTGTGTTTTTTGTGTGTGTGTGTGTGTGTGTGTGTGTGTGTGTGTGTGTGTGTGTGTGTGTGTGTGTGTGTGTGTGTTTATAATAAATCCTCATAACTTGACCATAATGGACACTTCTTATGCATTTGTTAAAATAAATGTGTACACACACACACACACACATTTCTATGTCATTTTTCACCAAAGAGGCTTTGAAATAAAGATCATGTATACTCTAAAGACAATTTATTATCTTCAAAACACATTATATCACATATAAAGTTATTTTAAATAGTGTGAATTAAACATTTAAACAACATTTGAATGGATAAATACAATAACATTCAAGTCAGCAAATTAATAAAATTAACCCACACTTCCAAATTCCAAACTAATGCACTATGTTTTATTATCTTCTACTCTCTCCTATTGATAAATAAAAAATCAATTGCAATGTGTTTAAATAAAAATATATAATTTAAATATTATAGTATATGAAATTGTATAATTACACATTCATTGAAAGGGGGTTTTGAATTTCTTTTTTTCCTTTTTGTAGTTTGTCCATCTATACTCTTTCATTGAACCTTTTGTTCTTTATACCCTGCAAGGTATTATTTAATGTAGTAACTAAAAATTATCATCATCATTTGATTTGATCTATGTTTTTTTTTAAAATTGTTTTTTTATATATTTTTAGCTTCACATGTTTTCACAAAGGCTTCAAGCTACATAGTTATGTCTTGGGTTGTTTTGTTTGAGAAATAAAATTATACAGCCATGTTGTGAATTGTTTTAATTGAGACATAAATAGATGAAAAAATACTTTGTTAGTATCATAAATAATTGATAAATAAAAATTTATATAATTTTAAAAATATGCATGATCTTATCTTAGCTTCTTCAACTTGTAATTTTTCATGTTTATTGATTTGATTTTCCTTTATAATTTTTTCTTCACTTTCATTCAATGACATATTTGCTACACACTAAAGTATTGTTAATCTATTAGTTTTTAAAACTAAATCATACATACTAAAATATTGTTAAGATGTTTTATTTGACAAATAATGCTTGATTATAAATAAATTGAAAAAGTTATGCACCTAGTAGTGATCAAAGTGGTTGTTCTTGTATTGGTTGCCATGAATGTGTCAAACATTTTTGAAATTCCACATCAAAAATTATTTGTTCTTTAGTTTCTATAATGAAATATAAATTCCTTTACATTTTTGTATAAGCATGCACCGATTTAACTCATGTATATACCCCTATCACTTCACATATATCTAGATTGTGAATTGTAGAGATAATTTTCTCCCAAAAGAAGTTATCTAATTCATTTTGAATGGCCATCCTATTTTGTGTGAACCAATCAATTGAAATGTTGGAACATCTTTAATAATTTAAACACCTTCATCTAATTTACTTTGTTTTTAATGGAAGATGAAATATTCAATCTAAAAATCAGTGGAATCTTGGAATCTTGAGAAAAATTGATACTTTTGATATGAGTCCAATTGAATGCATTACTAGCTAGACCCAAAAGTATGACACCCATATTTTGTATATAATGAAAAACATCAACACATAAATTTTTGAGAGAGTTATAAATGACAGATAAATGGTCAAGTATTTTGAAGGTTGTTAGAAATATTGTCATTAGTGTTAAAGGTCTAACATTGGTGATAAATTCCCCATAGCATTTAATGATGTATTAATATTCATATCTTGGCTAATGTGTGTTGATATTTATTTAATATTAACAAATATATTTTTGGTTGTATAAAATTCAAAAGAGGGCCCAAGGAGAATTCAAAGAGCCACAGAGTAAAGACAAAATAGGAATGGGATGTATTTTCCCATGAAGAGTCATCTTGAGGAGTTCCAAGAGTCACCAAGTGAAGACAAAACATGGTAAGGTACATTTTTCCATGAAGGGTCACCTTAAGGAATTTTAAAGGTAACCAAGATAAAGACAAAAGAGGAAAGGATGCATTTGCTTATTAAGGGTCACCATGTGAGTTTTCAAATGCAAGGATATGAAGGGTCATGCAATTTTGGTACCATTTTCCATGAGGATTGAAGGGTCATAAAGGGTGAATGATAAAAATATTTTGGAAAGCTATAAATAAAGGCTTGAGAATCCATTTTTAATATACAAGGGAGAGCATAGTTTTGTAATTGTTTTATTTAATAAAAGAGGAGATAAAAGCAGGAGATATTGTAGAATTCTATCATTTATTGAGTATGAAAAATTTAGAGATAGTTATGTTCTATACATAATAAGGGTTGGTGCTCATGTGAGTTAGTACTCACTAATAGTTGATGTGTTGGTGCTCAGCAAAGGGGTTGGTGATCCTTCAAAATGGTGCTTGAAAACTTTATATTTTGAGTTTATGCTCATTTGTATACTTGAGATTTTTATTCATGGTTTTTCCCACTTTGGGTTTTCACATAAAAATCTACTCTCTCTCTCTCTCTCTCTCTCTCTCTCTCTCTCTCTCTTGGTGCATGTTATTATTTCAATTTTATTGCATATCTTGAACATGTGATTATGTGGTTAAAGAAAATATATAATATTAAGTAAAAGATATATAATATACTAATTTAACCCCATTCCATACTTAGTATATTTAATGCTTGATGGTTGGTATTAGAGCAGGTTCTTTTGGAAAATTTTTAATAGCTTACAGGTAGATCATAAAATCATGATAGTTGGATGACATGAAGGTTTTTCTATAAATAAGGCACCTTTGTTTGATGGGACAAATTATGTTTTTTGTAGCATAAGGATGAGGACTTATTTGATGACTCTTAGATTTGACATTTGGCAAGTAGTGGTGGAGGAATATGAAGAGACACAGACACTTGTAACTACTCTAGTGGAAAAGAAGGCAAGTGAAAATAATGATAAAGCTTTAAATGCTATTTTATGTGGTTTATGTGAGTCAAAATTTGTTAAAGTTATGCAATACAAATTTACAGATAAAACTTGGGTAAATCTTGAGAATATTTACAAAGGTGATGGAAAGGTTCAGCAAGCTAAGCTTTAGAATTTTAGAAGATAGTTTGAGAGTTTGAAGATGGAAGATAAATAAAATATAGCAAGTTACCTTTTACGTGTTGATAAAATAATTAATCAAATTCAATGTCTTAGAAACAATTTAGAAGAATCAATCCTGGCACAAAAAGTTTTGAGATCTCTACCATTGAGACATGATGCAAAATTTTCATCAATTAAAGATTTGAAAAATTTATCCAAGCTAAAAAAGGATGAGCTACATGGTATTATTATGGCATATGAGATGTGGACCAAAAAAGAGAAACCCTCAAAGAGAGAATCTTCTTTCAAGACATCAAATAAAGAAAAGGCTAAGATTCAAGAATCAAGTGACAGTTCTAGTGATAATGAAGATGACAATGGAGCTCTATTCATTCACAAGCTAAAAAAGGGCATAGGTAAATATCAAGGAAAACTACCTTATAAATGTTTTAGTTATGGAAAGATTAGACATTTTATATCTAAGTGCCCAGATAAGGGTAATGGTGAAAATGAAGAAGGAAAGTCTACATACAAAAATAATTTCAAAGAAAAATTCAAGAAGAGCTTTGAGAAGAAGAGTTTGTATTCTAAAGATCCTAGCTCAGTCAAATAAAGTGGAGTTGGTGATTCAGAAGAAGAAGAGATTCTATATATGGCCATACATGAAGATGCCTCCATAAGCAAAAGTATAGATGATCAAGAATAAGAAAAAGATGAAGTCAAAGTGAATATAGAAGGAGAACTCATTATGCCTTAGAAGAGTTAAAATCTCTTGAGAAGAAGAATTGAAGATTGAAGACCTAAATCAAGAAAAATGAAAAGGAGTCAAAGGAAACAATTAAAGATCTACAAACACACTTTGAATAATCCAAGAAGAATGAAAAAGATCTAATGACATAGTTATAAAAAGTAAGTGAATAATGTGAAAGTTATGTTAGTGAAATTGCTTCTTTAAAAACATATCTTCAGAAAATAATTAAAAAAATCAATGATAGAGCAACCAATGATTCAAAATTTAAGAATATCACTAATATGTTGAATAGGATATTAGAAATTTAAAGATAAAAGTCATATAAGATAGGTATCCATTTTAAAAAAGAGAAAGTAAAGGCCACTACTTTCATAGACAAGGTTAACATAGAAAAAGGAAAGAGTTATGTTGAAGCTCTTATAAAAGAGGAAATATAAAGGGAAGAATTTAAGAATACAAAGGACATCTCAAGAAAGAAGGATGGAAGGAATAGAGCTAAAAAAGGCAATCAAGTCAGAGATACACAAATAGGTCCTATTTTTATGGTTACTATTTTTATTGTAATGGATATGATCATAAAAAAATAGAATGTTGAAAAAGGGATAGTAATTTCAGATATAAGGAGAAGGAAACTCAGACAAAGTCAAGCAATAGCCAAAATTCATTTTCTCCTATATCAAGATTTAATGAAGAGGCCATAATATGTTACAAGTATAATAGTTTTGAACACATAGCTTGATATTTTAAAAGCATGTTCTTGTCAGTCAAGAAGGACCAGAGTTTCAAGAATCCATCCATCAAGAAGAAAGTTCAAACAAGTTTATGGTAGAATAAACAACCTAAAAATTCTATGTTGGTTTACATATCTTTGCATGCAAAAAACAAATAAAATCCATGGTTCATTAGTAGTGGTTGTTCAATGCACGTGACAAGAGATAAGAGCAAGTTGATAATCTTGAGGAACATCAATGGTGGCATATTGAAATTTGGAGATAATACTACTGCCAAAATTATCGGAAAAGGTACACTAAGTTTTGATAATGGTAGAAATAAAACTAAAATGTTTTGTATGTAGAAGGTCTTAAGCATAATATTTTGAGTGTAAGTCAAATGCGTGATTAGGGGCACACACTAAAGTTTGATGCAAAAGGTTGAAAAATTAGGAGAAAAGATTCATATGTGATTGTTGCAGATGCTCAAAGAATAGGCAATAATTCGTATATGTTATCAGACATCAAAGGTTAAAGATGTTTTTTGAGTCAGATTGAAGAAAGTTCGCTATGGCATAAGAGAATGAGACACATAAATTTTGAAAATCTTATCAACATTAGTAAGAAGCAAGTAGTCAAAAATCTTCTAAAGATTATAAATCCATCCAACATGCTTTGTGAACCTTGTCAACATGGGAAGTATGCCAAAAGGTAGATCAAAACAAAAGAGTACTTTACCACTCAGATGTTAGAGCTTGTTTACACCAATTTATGTAGACCTATGAGAACTCAAATTACTCAAGGAAATAAATATTTCATGTTGATTATTGATGATTTTTCATGTATGACTTGGTTAATGTTTTTGAAGAAAAAATTAGAAGCTTTCAGACATTTCAAAACATTCAAATCATTGGTTCATAATTAAACTAGTTTGAATATTAAGTTCCTAACATCATATCAAAGAGGAGAATTCATGTCAAATTAGTTTATTGAGTTTTGTGAAGACCATGAAATAAAGAGACATTATTCAATAGTCAGAACTCCACAACAAAATGGAGTAGTTGAATGGAGAAATTGAATAGTTCAAGAGATGGTAAGGACAATGCTAAATAAATCCAAGATACCGGATAAATATTAGAGAGAGGTAGTTGGTATAATAGTGCATATCTAGAATAGATCATTATTGAGATTCAATAGTGATAAGACACCTTATGAGCTATGGAAAGATAAACTAGCTATAGTTTATTATTTTAGATTTTTTGGTATTAGATGCTTCATAAAGAGAACCGATGAAAAACTATGTAAGCTTGAATCTAGAGTAGATGAAGGTATATTCCTTGGTTATTCTTGAAAAATTGAAGCTTGTAAATGTTATAACAAAATAACTAATAAAATATTTTAAAGTGCAAGTGTCAAGATAAAAGTAGATGAAGCATAAAGAATCAATGATCCAGTAGACATTCCTGAAATCATTGAAGAGGAAGATTTTGAAGAATCAAATGAACATGAGAAAAATGAAACCAAAACCCCATCCAAATATGTCTAGATAAATCATAATGAAAGTGACATCATCAGGGACATAAATGAAGGAACTCACACCAAAATAATGATGGTTAATGAATTTGAGCAACTTAATCTCTCTTTATTATCTAAAATTTAGCCTAGAACATTTTTAGAAGACATGTTAAGAATTGGGTTAAGGCAATGGATGAATAATAAAATTAGATAGAAAAGAATGATACTTGGGAATTAGTGCCTAGACCAAAACATCACAATGTGACATGAACAAAATGGGTTTATAGAAATAAGTTGAATGAAAATAGAGAAGTGACCAAGAATAAAGCAAGATTAGTATGTAAAGGATATGCTCAAACTGAAGAATAGATTTTGAAGAAACTTTTACACTAGTAGAAATGATAAAGGATATTAGAATATTTATTACATATATATTGTTTAAACATTTCAAAGTGTTTCAGATGAATGTCAAATATACCTTTCTAAATGGGAATCTAGAAGAGGAGGTTTACATTGAGTAGCCTAAGGGATTAATACTCTCAAATGATAGTAGCTATGTATGCATATTGAAGAAAGAACTATATGGATTGAAACAAGCTCCCAAATCTTGGTATGCAAGACTTGATAAATACCTATAGGATCAAGGTTACAATGGAGGATTTCCTAACAGTTATCTCTACACTAAAATAGAAGATGAGCATCAGTTGATTGTTTTGGTATATGTTGATGAAATAATATTTGGAGGTAACATTGAAAAGATGAAAAAATAATTTTCTAACAGTATGAAAAATGAATTTGGGATGTCTATGTGCCGATAATTGCCATTTTTCTTAGGGTTGCAAATTTTTTAGTCACATAAAGCAATTTTCATATCTCATAGTGAATATGCAAAATAAATGTGGAAAAAGTTTGGTTTTGAGGATTTTACACTAGTTGGTACATCGATGGGTAAAGGGAACAAGGTGAGTAAGGATAAAGATTAACTCATTATAGATCAATCTTTGTATATATATATGACTGGTAGTCTTTTATATTTGATAGAATCAAGGCCAAACATTATGCATGTAGTAGGCATGGTTACAAAATATTAAGGAGCCCCAAAGGAGAGTCATGTTTAGTTGGTGAAAAGAATATTCAGAGATATCAAGGGGAGATTGGATTATATATTATGGTATCCTACATATAGATATTTCACTTTGCTTTCTTATATAAATTTAGATTGGATAGGTTGTTTGGATGAAAAAAGAGTACAAGTGGAGGAGCTTTCTTCCTTAGTGATAGCTTAGTATCATGGCTAAGAAAAAACTAAAATTTATAATCACTTTCTATAGTTGGAGAAAAATATATTACAATAGTATTGTGTTGTATTCAAGTGATTTAGATGAATCAAACTTTAGAAGATATCAAGGTAAAATATGATGAAACTATTTTTATTTTTTGTGACAACACAAGTGCTATTAATATTTCTAGGAATCTAGTGATGCATTCAAGAACATTACATATTCCTATCAGATATCACTTTTTGAGAGAGCAGGTTATATATCAATAGGTTAAGATGGAATATATCAGTAGTAGAGAGTAGATTGTAGATAATTTCACAAAGGCACTACCAAAAGACACATTTAATTATCTATGGAAGAAGTTGGGAATAATTTATTTTACTTATTTCCATTTAGTATCAACATCAATTCAGGGGGAACTAAGTGTTAGATCCAAGATAGGCCCTTTTCCATTGATGTCAAAGGGGGAGAAGAATAGAAATAGGTATAGGTGCAAAAAAAGGTACAAGGAATAGGTATAAGTTTTTACAATAAAGGGGAGTTACTATATGTTTTTTAGATGGAAGTATGTGTAGGTTGGCATGTACAATGTAGGTTTTAGGATGTGGTAGTTTTATTTTGAGGTTGATATTACTGACAAAGGGGGATATTGTTGGAAATATTATCATTGATGTCAAAGGTGTAGCCTTGGTGATAAAGGCCCCATAACATTTAATGATGTTTTTAATATTCATATCTTGGCTAATGTGTGTTAATATTTATTCAATATTAATGAATATATTTTTGGTTAAATAAAATTTAAAAGAGGGCCCATGGAGAACTCATAGAGCCATGGGGTAAAGACAAAAGAGGAATGGGATGCATTTTCCCATGAAGAGTCATCTTAATGAATTCCAGGAGTCACCAAGTGAAGACAAAAGAGGGTATGGCACATTTTTCCATGAAGAATCACCTTAAGGAATTTTAAAGCTCACCAAGACAAACACAAAAGAGGAAAGGACACATTTTTTTTATGAAGGGTCACCATGTAAATTTTCAAATGCAAGGATAGGAAGGGTCATGCAAGTTTGGTGCCATTTTTCATGAGGATTGAAGGGTCACAAAGGGTGATTGCCAAAGGTCTTTTTGAAATCTATAAATAAAGGCTTGAGAAGCCATTTATAATATGCAAGATAGTGCACGGTTTTGTTATTTTTATATATAATAAAAGAGGAGAGAAAATAGGAGATAGTATAGATTTCTATCATTTTTTAAGTAAGCAACATTGAGAGATAGCTATGTTTTATACACAAGAGGGGTTGGTGCTCATATGGGTTGGTGCTCACAAATCTTTGCAAGTGGTTGGTGCTCTTATGGGTTGGTGCTCATAAATAATTGTTATGTTTATTCTTGACAAAGGGGTTGGTACTCCTGTAAGATGGTGCTTGCAAACTTTGTAATTCAATTTGGTACTCATTCATATACTTGAGATTGCTCTCCTTTATTTTTTCCACTTTAGGTTTCCACGTAAAAATTTGGTGTCTCTCTCTCTTTTGTGGTGCATGTTATTGTTTCAATTTTATTGCATATCTTGAATGTGTGATTAAGTGGTTAAAGAAAAAAATTAGATTAATTAAAAGATAGATAATATATTGATTCATCCCCTCTTCTCAGTATATTTCATGCTTAGTAGAGGTCAATTTGGAAAAGGTCCTAGGTTAGACTGAATCTTGTACCATTGTGAATATTTCATCAAGATCTTTCTGACAGTATATGAAACTTCAAAAATAGAGCTTGTATGTTCCTTATGGAGTTGGAAAAAGTTCTAATCAAAGCCAATCAACAAGTGGTCAAATCTAGTCAAACTAAAAAAATGGCTATCATGAAATATTACAAAGCTAGTTCCATGATGTAGAGCTCATTATAAGATTCTTATGATATTTTAAAGTTCAAAAAATGGAGTTGTATGTGTAAGTTATGACCAGTCAACCTTGATGACATGGAAATAAAGTGACGTGACAATATGATTCAACCCAAGTATTTAATATATCAGGATTAAAATATTCTATCATATATCACATAATAATTATCACCACATATTTTTAATTTTAATGGGATTATATAAATATCATAAAAGAAATGGTGGACATAATTATTATTATAAAAAGGGGATAATGTTAAATCCCACAAATAATGGTCTTGTGTTAATTATGAATATTATTTAAAATTGGAAAGGATAATCATCCAAGCCCACCTTTTGTGGACTTGTGAACATATATAAAGGGTCTAGAGGGTTCATTTAAAATCATAATCAAAGTGTGAAAAATAACACACAAGACTTGACAATAATCAAGTAGAGCCAAAGAGCTGAATAGCCAAAGCCAAAGTGCTGAAGAGCTGACAGCCAGAGCCAAGAGGTAGAGCTAGAGTTGAGAGTTGAGAGTTAGAGCCAATTGCTAGAGCTAGAGCCAGTGGCATTAAAACATTAATTTACAAATCAAGAAACCCTATTGGGGATAAGATTATGTATAAATAAATTTTACATTAATAATCAATCAGTCCCACCTTTGAGCAAGACCTAGAGACATAACCTAGATCGAGTGAACTCTGTTAATAATTTTGGTGTTTGTGTTTTAGTTAATTTTCATTTCATTATTTCTATAGATTTGATTCAATTATTAAAATGTGGATGCAAGTTTTAATCAAAAAAACACTTAATAGAAATGAATTAAATGGATAATGATCATTTGAAGGTGTAATTAGAAGGAATGAATACATATATAATCATATTCAATTTTAATCTAATTTTTAAACGCTTTGATCAGCTTTGATC
The DNA here is from genome assembly GCA_037957365.1 of Torreya grandis. Taxonomy (NCBI): domain Eukaryota; kingdom Viridiplantae; phylum Streptophyta; class Pinopsida; order Cupressales; family Taxaceae; genus Torreya; species Torreya grandis. Next base: position 1,213,735 of record JARHVA010004532.1, on the reverse strand, counting down.
ATTTATTAAATCCATTATTCAGTATCAATTATAAACCAAAAGTGAAATTAAAGTGTTTGAAAGGGGTTTACAGATCAATTTTGGTATCATAGTAGTTAGAATACATGGATTAGCTTCTGATTATGTAAAAGTTTGATTTCAGTTTCAGTTGGTTTCATTCAATTTATGCATACATTTGGACTTGTTTAATCTTCTAGTGTAGTGTGTAGTTTTTTTAGATACAATTTATTTACAAGAGAAAAAAACCATGAGCAAATATCTGAAGAGAGAAAGACTAGAGGAGATTGAAGGTTCAACCATTAGATCTAGATGAGAAATTCTAAGCTAAGAATGATGTTGAAGTCTTTATAGGAAGGAAAGAAAGAGTTACAATACAAACTGCTATCTCATTGGGATTTTCTCTTAGGGATCATCCAATAGTTATAACTTCAGTTGCGAGCCAAGGATAAGTTATTGGCATAGTCATAAAATGGTGAAGAAATGAAGGAGAAAGTAAACTCTATGAGACCATCCTCTACCATAGATGCACAAACCAAAATAGAGGTTTGAATTGTAAGTAATTCACCATGTTATTCCTTTTCTTGTCATCAATCTGCATCTTTTGGGGAATTTGAGAAACATACTCATGGTATTGGCTCTAAATTACTAATCAAGATGCATTTTGATGGAAAGTGCCTTGGCATCAATGGCCAAGGAATTACTAATCCCATACTGATTGAGGAAAGACCTCAATATGTAGGTTTGGGTTTTGTTAGTGGTAATGGAGCAGTTGGAGAATGATCCAAAATAGCTAAAGCAAGATAAGCTTGAAGAGATGAGCCCAAGCCACTACTGATTCAACCCATTCAAAGAGATGGAGAAGTTTATAAACTAAAATATAGAAAGGAATAACCCCTCAATTATGTAAAATAAATTAAAAATAAATGCATGGCATTTCCATTGAAAGAAGAATATCCCAATAGATAAGGTAAATCAATTTATCCTCATCATGCTTGCAAACATGATAGACCTACAAGTTATGACAAGCATAAATATTCTATTGTCTTCTTTGATTATGAAAATAATGGTCTTGGTACAAATAATTTGTGGTATAAATATCCATGCACATTTTGTGGATTAATTAACGATTGTATGGCCATGTGTTGGAAGATAAAATCCTTAGAAAGAAAGGTTATGTTGCTCAAGAAGGAGACAAGTTATAAAGACCACTATCCAAGACAAAATATGGAGAATGAAAAGAGGGCTTTGTTGTCCAATAAAATGGATAAGAATTAATGTACTCATTGTAATGTGAGTGGTCATTGGGTTGACAAGTGCTGAAAACTTCATCCACAACTTCATTTGGATACTTGCAAGAAGAAATTTATGCAAGAACCCATGAAAAAAGAGGTAGCAGATGAAAGAGTTGGTAAAGTACCAATAGTCCAAGAGGTAACTCATGACTAATCTCACATATCCAAATAATATTCCATCAAGAAGGAGCATCCCAAAGTGGAACATCCATTAAATTGGATCGGTAAGAAATGGATAGAACTTTTGAAAATTTATGTTTTATTTATCATGCTTAAAGTCACCTTCAAAGCACTTTATTTGGTTTCCATTATTAAATAAGCATGAAAGGAACTAACCTAATTTGTTTGAGTAAGTGTGGAGGTAGATCACTCTTTTAGAGTGAAAAATGGAATAGAAATCTAAATGAGAACCATATTTTGAATAACCCATTGTTAGTAGTTGTATCCATTATTATTTTATGTTTTAACGTTCAGATTGGCATATTTATGATTACCTTTTCTTGTAGCATTATGAAAGATGGTAAAGAGGCTCCATTTAGAGTAAACATTGAGAAAAATATCTAACTTATATTTGGGGTATAATAATAGTGGAAAGACATGTTACACATATCCAAAGAGTTTCTTTCAAAAGGAAGACAAGTAAGCATGAATCAACATATGAAGTGATTCGACGGTAAGTAGCACTCAGTTATACATTGTTGTTTTAGATCAATTATGATATCTATTTTCATTGAAATACATGTTTTTAATATATGTGTAATCATAGTATTCACATTTGTAAAATACCTTAAGAAGGGAAATATTTTTAACATATATGTTGCATTGTAAGACCCCATAAAGGGAAATTTGTAAAAAGTGATGATATGATATTGCTTATTATATGAAACATAGTTTTATGTCCTTATGAGAATGTTAAATCAAACATGGAGAATATGGATTAAATTTCCATAATGTAAAATCATTACCTTAATAGATCAATGTCATGTAACATAAAAATTGCTTGGCTTTTTTGTGTAGAGGCTTTTAAGAATCCATGCAAAAAAAGAAGTCATTGCATTCTAAATCCTAATTTTGTGTAGAGGCTATTGATGGCCATGTAGTAGTAGAGGATTAATAGAAGGTGTTATCAATTATTTGTTCCAAGCATTGTAGGCACAGTTGTAGAACATAATTATACCGATAACTACCCATTATAATTCTTCAAAATCGATTGGCATTTTAGAGGATCAAGTTGGGCACTAGATTTTGGTAGACCAAAAGTCCTCTTATTAGGGAGGATTGATCAAGAGGCTAATTTGGAAAAGGTCTTAGATCAAATTGAATCCTACATCATTATGAATATCCCATCAAGATCTTTTTGATGGTCTATGAAACTTTAAAAATAGATCTGGTATGCTCCTTGTGTAGATGGTCAAAGTTTTAGTCAAAGCCAGTCAATAAGTGGTCAAATATGTTCAAAATTAAAAAAATGGACATCATATAATATTTAAAATCTCATTCCATGATTTATAGTTCATTGTAAGATTTCCATCATATTTTAAGATTTAAAAAATGGAGCCTATATGTTCAAGTTATGACTAGTCAAAGTTATGATCAAACCTGATGATGTGGCAATGAAGTGATGCAGCAATATGATTAAACCCATGTATTTAATATCTAGGGATAAACATATTATATCATATATTAGGGAATAATTATCACCCCATACTTTTAATTGTAATGGGATAATATAAATCCCATAAAAAAGGTGGAGATAATTATTATTAAAAGAAAGATATTGTTAAATCCCACAAATAATGATCTTAGGATAATTATGAATATTATTTAAAATTGAAAAGGATAATCATCCAATTCCCACATTTTGTGGACCCATTAACCTATTTAAAGGTTTTGTATGGGTCATTTCAAATCACAATTAAGTAACACACAAGACTTGAGAATAATTAAGTAAAGCCAAAGAGCTAAAGATCCAGCACTGAAGAGCCGAGAGCTAGATCTAAGAGATGAGAGCCAAGTGTAGAGAGCTAGAGCTAGAGCTGAGAGCCTGAGTCAATTTTTATAGCTAGATCCAGTGGCATCAAAACATCCATTTATAGATCAAGAACCCATACTGGGGATAAGGTGATGTATAATTTTTTTTTATATCAATAATCAATTGGTTCTACCTTTAAGTAGGACCCATAGACTTAACCTAGATTGGGTGAACTCCATTAACAATCTGGTATTTGTGTTTCAATTTTTTTTCATTATATTCTTTCCATAGATTTGATTCAATTATTTAAATGTGGATGCAATTTTTAATCAAACACAATACCTAATAGAAATCAAATAAATGGATAATGATCATTTGAAGGTGTAATTAGAAGGAATGAATCCATAGATATTCATATTCAAGTTTAATCTAAATTTTAAATACTTTAAATTAGTTTTGATAATTTATTTAAAGCCATTATTCAATATCTATTATAAACCAAAAGTGAACTTGAAGGGTTCAAAAGGGGTTTACGAATCATCACGTTTGTGAATTATAAATACTTTGAAATCCCCAATAATAACTTTATCAATCAATTATTGAAGAAATAGGTGAATATTATTATTCCTTACAATATTCAATGAAATTCAAAAGATCAATACTTATCAAATCAACATTCACACCAACAATGAACATTTTACTAAAATATTCCAAAATGGATGGCTAAAGACATGGCAGGGGGAGGGGGGAAGGGGTGTAATGGCAAATAAAATTTTTGTAACACTCCATTACATCTTTAGGTGTGTCTATTTTTATATGAAGGTAGTTTTAGATTTTGATTGGTGAAATAATCTACAAATTTTGATAGTATGTTACTTTCCAACTTCATTTTTTTTTCACTAGCTATCCATGTTGTTTCACCCAAGTGTTTTCAAGAAGGAAATAAACCATTTTTTCAATAAATCTACTAGTTCTATTTTTTGTTTGTCTTAAGTCCCTTGAATATTTCTTAGTACTATTGTACATATTAGATTTAAATCTTGTTTATCCAAACCTAGTTAAATTTCCACTTTCAAACAAATCAAATGCCTTATCAAAACAATCTCAAATGGGTTCTTCCATGAAAAGAAGGAATTTTCTCTCCCACAATTATTTTGCTAATTAGTTCATTTGTGTGAACAAGTGTCTATCCTTTTCATGTATTTATTCATTTATTTTCTTTCCTATTACAAGATTCTTTCAGCCTCTTAGTTGGATAAGGTTACATGTAGATCTAACTCTTTATACAAATGAATCCTTATAAATTACTTCATTTGCTTCATTATATTGATTAGATATTTTGTGAATAATATGGAAAAAGTAACTATTTTCAGAAATCCTACCCTTATAATGTTATATTTGTTTCTCAATAATAGTGAATTGTATTCCTCATCTAAAATAATTCTCTATTGTGTTATAATTGTGTGTTCACCATATATAATTTTGAACCTTACTAGTTTTTTTCTCCATCGTATCTTCAAGGACTTATTTTGATTCAATAATACATTGGGGGTTATTTGGATCAAAAGGGTTTAACAAAGCATCCTTCATTGAAACATCATTATGTGTCACAACTGAATGCATTATATCATTCACCCCTCTTTCATTCATATTTATTATTTTGATATTAGCATCCCTCAATTCATAGAGATATATATGAATGTAGAAGGTGTAATTGATAAAATAAATATATCATGTAGAGAATTCACTATGTGGCTGATCAAAACTTTGTGCCAACAAAAGTGTATCAACCTTATGTTAGATCTTATATTTTTCCATTGGTGTGAGTAATTTTATAGCCTTTTAAAAATCTACCTACAATTACGTTTCCCTTGATTGTCTTATTTTTTAAATGTTTATTTTATCATGATTTTAGGGTATCTTAAATGCATATTTACATGGTGGCAAGTAGAATAAATTGGTGCCCCTTGTTTATGTTTTTATTTCAATATATTGTTTACTCTAAGGACTATATTATCTCTATATATCAACCCCAATATTTCAAGGTTGTCATAGGTATTCAAATGAAAACCAAAAATTTCACAATAAAGATAAACATTCATTTTTATCAATTCCATTTTACTCAATGTAAATTTATTGAAATTAGTTATAGCATGATGGAGAATTACCTCTTCTCTATTCCATACTTCCAGTTGGAATTGAATGGCATATTCAAGTTCATTCTTATCACAAGTAAGGATTATTTTAATCTAAGAAGATTATTTTCAATAAATAGTGCTAAACAAAAAAATATCTTCATGTATATTTGTTAGACTACACAACTCAAAATGCCAATCAACAAGAGGAATTTTGTCGCCACCATAAAATGAAAGATGGAGATGTGAATTTTATTTTATTTTTGTTATTTTAAATGGTACTATATCCAAATTTTTATTGATTGAGGTCTTCTACATTTTAAGTGTGAAAATTTCTTTATCACCTAAAGACATTCTTCAAAGCCATTGAAATGATTTAGTTATTGATCTTTTGTAAGATCTAAGTTACATATTGTATCACTTACAAAATTATTTATGATTAACTAGTGATTATTTGTATATCAGTAAATGTGATTTTAATCCATAATATAAAATATATATTAAATATTCATAATATATAAAATAATTCAGACATAAACTAAAAATGTATGACCAAACTGAAAATAAGTTATATAAAAAGAAATGTAAAACTCATTCAAAGGGGATTGCTTAATTGCTAATTGTGCATTTTTAACATATTAAGCACTTAATAATCATATCCTAGAAGTATAAAACCATACATACGGTTACGATTTAGTGAGTTATATATAATTTTTTAAAATACCAATTGTTGAGCTATCATTTTCACTAATAATCATGTTAAAAGTATATCATAGTAGATACCTTTCAAATGTGCACAAGAGTGAGTTTTTTATTCAATGTATCTTCTAGAAGATACCTTAAATTTACAAATGAAGGTATTAAAATTATATTTGAAATCCCTTTAAATAATATCCTAAGATATACCTTGAAGGGAATTACCAATGGTCATACATTTAAGGGGATGTTGAATGTATCTCCTAGTAGTTACATTCAACACGCACATAAGTAGAATTGTCTGTCACATTGAAGGCACTATTTGAATGGATTTGTAATACTTTCAAGTGGTAATTCAAGATATTTCCTAAAATATACCTTTCAAAATTTAAAATATATGATTCAAAGTATATCTCCTAAGATATACATTCAAGTTACCCATCAAGGTACTACAAGATAAAATAAGTTTAAAGTGCTCTACACTCATGTTCCCTCAAGACCTTCAAGGTGGCACTCCCTCAATAATTTTGTTTAGTGATTTTACTTGATGAATCCCTTTGATGAATTTTAGTATTAGGCACTTTTCACTCTACATATCCCGAAGGAAATTTGTTCTTCAACATTTCCTTCAAAGGATTTGTTTAAAATAGAGTATTTGGGAATTTAGTGTATGTGATCTGATGCTACACATTTTGATGTTAAAAAAAATGTTCAAATTTTTGTTTAGGATGCTCATAAATAGTGTTCGACCCTAAATCCTAACTAGCAAAATATTTTTTACTTGGTAAACTAAGATTGAAGAAGCGATGAAATGACTCTTTGTAGAGGGCAATGATGTGGCACTTTTATTAAATGTTAGCAGTGCCTATATGACATACCTACCAAATGAGGTGGTAAATTTCATATTAAAAAAACAAAATGAAGTTATAGGTGTTGGACATAAATAGTACACAAACTAGAAATCAATGTCAAAGCTATATGAAATTAGTTTGAATGATGATGTGCCCATTAATATCAAGCTAACTTATGAATTCACTTACTCTCTTGTGATAGAAACCTAGCCACTAGTTCCTTTGACTTTAAAACATAATTAGGAGAGCTAACTGATTGAATTGTAGACCAATACTAGTTTAACTAAAGAATAATGAAATAATCATATAGGGAATTTCATGGAACTCTTCCTCATTCAAGGTTCTCAATAAAGTATTTTATTAAGTGCACAGACACACTCTTTAAATCTATTATATTCAACAATGATTATAACAACTACTTGATATTGTGGGATGATATATAATAAGTCAATGTACATACACATTAAGATAACCTAACTCTAACTTGGTGCTAGTTTTCCAAAGATGTCCTCCTAATCAAGAGACAAGGGCTACACTTAAAAATTATGAATACACAAGTCATGCCATGTATCAACCTTGTGCAAGACTTATTATTCTACCACAAGATTACTCTTACACCATATATTTTCTTAATCCATACCTATAACTCATTACCTAAAGTGGATTTCACTTCCACTAAGATAATAAAATGTTAAAGGCTACCTTATTTAAACTTTGGTTGGTGCATAAGACCCATATCAACATAAAGTGAAATTTTCCTTCACCTTGAAGGCACTACTTCAAGGGAATTATTATACCTTCAAGGTTACCTTTACAGTTAATCATAGGATATGAATTTAAGTTACTCATGAAGGTATTATGGATGTTTCTAACATTATTAGATAAAGTTAAAAATATTTTTACCCTAGTTTTTATTTCTCTTGAATCCCCAAAAGTATGACACTTGACATCCCTTTATTAATACAAGATCATAGAAGGTACTTCGAATGGCATTGGGGATGTTGGAGGTATATCCTAGGATATACCTTCAACATATACATTAAACATGAACATAAGTTTAATTTTCCTTCACTTTAAAGGTACAAATGGGTGATATCTTGAAGCACCTTATAATACATTCAAATGTACCTTCAAGGTATCTCATAAGAGATACATTTAAAAAATATGCAATAGTGGATTCAAGGTATATCTACTAAGAGATACCTTCAAATTACACATGAATTTACTACAAGGCTGATTTTTTTCAAGTTTTACATAATATTTCACTATGTGGACATGTCAGGTGGCACTCCCTCATTTATTTTACTCTATATTTCTATTTGATGAAACCCTCCTACACATTTTGATCTTCGACACTCCACACTCTAAATATCCCACAGGAATTTATTTATTTAGATTTATCCTATAGAGGATTTACTTGGAATAGAGTATTGAATAACTTAGGGTATAGTATGTGAAGTTACATTCACCAATAATTATAACTATTTAGAACTTACTCTTCGGCCATTATTTTTTAGAAACCAAGTCTCTAGTTTTACACTTTAGTTTATCTAGGTCTTTGGAAATATTTATTAGGAAATTTTGTTTGGCATATCCATCAAATGCATTGAGGTCTTTACATGATTTTTCTCATAAAATATGTTTTCATGTTTTAGTTTTCAACAGAAAATTTCAAAACTTTTTAATCTAGATGATTGCAAATAATGTTATACCCTAACTCCCAACTTCTGACTACTAAAAGATTTGTTACTCCTTAAACTAAATTTTAATAAGAGATAAATAACACTTTATAGAGGTTAATTATTTAGAACTCCTACTAAACATCAACAATAATTTTTAATACCTTAAAGGTATTTCCTAAGAGATACCTTTCAAACATATATAATAATGGATTCAAAGTATCTCCTAAGATATAGCATATAGTTACCCATGAAAGTATTGAAAGGCAACTAATATTTTAAGTGTAATATAAAGTATTACATAGACACATAAATTACACAAATTTATTAGTTAATCAATAAGGTTTAAAGTTAAAATACTTTGCACCTTGTACTTTGGTACTCTCAAATCCTTGAATATATGACACTTGGAATCCCCTCATTAACATAGGATTGTGGAAGATTAAATATTTATTTAGTTTTTGGTATAATGCCCTAGAATTTTTTTATCTGTGGGCCTTTGAGATCTCAGCACATGTCATGATATTGTCAACTTCTGATCATGGAAGGTTCAAGCATAATGAAAGGTATGAAGCCATGTATTAACAAGGACTTGACACTTATCATTATCTATAGGGATTGACCCTAATTATGTAGTAATAATCATTGACATCTATCTTGAATTCAATGACTAAACACTTAGAGTTAACAAAAATTTTCCATATGGTAGGTAATTGAACCCACTAAATCTAACTGGCATTTTCATGATGAAATAGGAATTTAAACCAAAATTTTGTGTCTCCATTAATGGAACCTGAATACATTCAATGTTTAAATATTTTTAATGATATATGTAAAATATATTTGAAAGGGTAATTCACTTAGTCATTATTCTCAAGATAATATTGTGTATTCAAGCTATTGTATGTTTAGAATCCCTAATTCATCAAAGGTTTTTGTGAATTTGAACTAATATTTTTTATATAAATAGATGCATACATCTAGTTCAGTAATGTCGTCAAATTCCAAATAATTAAATGTCTCTTCTCTATATGCTTTCATTCACATGATTGAATAAACTAATGCAGTGTTTGAGAAAAGTGCTTTAGATTTCAAATTCCACTATTATTCTACACTATGGGCTTAGGTAAAATTAGTAATATTATACTCAAATTAGGACATAATTGATTGTATACCCATCAAGGCATAGGGTCATCATTAGGAAATTATGAAACAAGAGGTAATTCCTTGCATAGACCTTCTTAGAGATTTGTTTATCAATGACACTTTTGTTGGTGATTGATTATATATTAGGAAAAATAATAAAGTGTTTGTGTATATTTTGGGTAGGGATTTAGAGAGGTATCTTAGGTTAACTTCACATGAAATAACCTAAAATCAAAACTTAGATAATGTTTGGCTTGAACAAAACACTATAGAGGGGAATTTAAAATAGTGGCTTGTCAAGGGCCAAAACTTTAATTGCAAAGAGGTCATTACATCTAATTTCATAATTAAATTAGGCTAGATTTTAGGATAAAAATTTCTATATTAAATAGATTATATGGCTTTTTGAGTATTGCATATGTTCATGTTGAGTGGGTTATATTCTTGAAAATTTTGGTGACCTATGATCAATTAGATGCATTACAAGAAATTATTTGTGCTAGACTGAAGTCCCAAATTTTATATCTAGACCAAATGCCATTATATGGTCTTTTTTACCTGATGTCCTATTTGGTGGATTTTGTTATGGTAATTATTTATAAAATCTATTATGAGTTATGGAAACCCTTAAAAGAGTATGTGGATAACATAATTGGTGAAGATCATTCATTTACATTCATTTATAAATACAGGTATGAAATTGAAAAAATGTGCAAGGAAGTTTACCCTCATATATATCATGAAATACATGGGAAAGTTATGCCAAAAAATTTTGAGAACATTATTTGGACACTCTACAAATGAGGAGACTATTGGTTCTATCCAGATGTTATTTTCATTTGGATTAAGGGGATAAGGACTTATCCCTTATTGCTAACATAACATGTTATGAATATTATTGTTAAAAAAAATATCTTTTTAGGTTTATATCAATATTGATGAGTAATTAAGTTAGAGCAATTTGGATTATCATTTTAAGACTCCCATGAGCATCGACTAAATGCAATGTGTTAATATCACATTTTAACTAGGCTAGTAAAATTAAGGCCAATTAAAATATAAAATTAGTACCATTAAGATAATGGGATCCAAGGAAAATATTTAAAGGATATTTCCAATAGCTTCTAGAGAAGAAGAAGAAGGTGCATGTTTTTTATGGGCATGAGAAATGTGACCTTGATCCCATCTTTTAGAATGTGCCTGATGATTTAGATGTGTGGAAGAATATGAAGCATAAATCGATGTCCATGGCTTGGGATTTAGAATTATATTATAATATTTGATCCACTAAGAAATACTATGAGAGGGCATTAAATCACTAGTGGCCACCATCCTAGCCTCATGTCTCTTAGTAATAGGATCAACCTCCTTCTCCTCTACAAGAGCTTATAAGTGAGTAGAAAACTAAATAAAGTTTCAAAATAGAACCTAATATTAAAGTCATAAGGGATATTATAAGGGGTCTTCCAATTCCCTAGGTACCTTCCTCAACCACATCTCTTGACACCCAAGTTTTATGTAAAATAACTAGAAGAGATAGGTTGGCAGCTTCTCTAGGTAAAGAAAGGAAGAATAGTTTTGTGATGACTCTTTTTCCCCATTAATATTGTGACCAAGATGAGTCTTTTATATTTTTTACGAGCTTATTTCTCTTCCATTCCAATGGTTCCTTATTTTCCCACATCTACTATGTCTATCCCTTCATCACTTACATACATTTATGAGGATACCTCTACTCATGGTACCTCTACCATTTCACCTTTAAACACCTTTCATCCTACCTCTATATTAACTATTATCATGCCTTTAACACCATATCCTATGATGACTCATTCCACTATTGTTACTTCAACTTTGTCACCCTCCCTTCCACCTTCCACTCCCCCCATCATCACCTACCATAGGAAGTCAAATAAGTATCCTACTCTTATTGAGATTAAATATTTGGAAGAAGGACCATCTATTGGTCTATCTAATATTTAGGAGTCTCATTAGAGGTAAAATTAGATGAAACTAAGAAATAAAATGAAGGAGAAACTTGGGCAAGGTTACTTGTAGAGTAATAAATACAACTAATATCATTGGTTAATACCTGGATGATGAAGATGAAGAAGATTGTTTTGAGGAAAAAAAGGAATTATGTCAAGGAAATATTGAAGAGAATCACCTATATTAAGAAGAAGTGGAGTTTGATAATTACAAAGCCTTGAGTCTGGGAGAGCAACAAATCCTCACTAAATAACCAAGACAAAGGGTTGTTGAGGTAGTATCTTCTAATATTTCTTCATCTATCAATTATTAAATATAATTCGTAAGTTTGTATTTTGTTATATATCAAGGTTTTATATTTATTCCTCCTAAGGATTCATCAATTATTTCCACTCAATCAATAAAGATCTTAGAAAGGAGGGTCTATTTTGAAGACTAGGTAATTATGCCTTTTTTAAATACTTGAAGCCCACCCATTTCAAAATTAAAGTTGGAAAAAATAGGAGTGACCATTTCATAGGCCTCACAAAAATCCTTATCCATAAGGATAGTGTAAATAACCCTTTGTTTGGTCAAGTACATATTTGAGGTCTTGAAAATAAAAGAGTTGTCTCAGGGGGAGAGAATTATTCACCAACCTCTCCTATTTCCCACTCAGATTAATACTTCCATAGTTCATCCATTAATTAAACCTCCTATTATAGATCCTCAAAATTATTCATATCAATTCATTAATATAATAAAATAAATATGGGTTCTCATAGTTCCCCAATGGTTGAATGAGATGCAAGAAGCTAGGGATGAAAGACAAAATCTAGTTGTAACTGAATTGCCCATAGTTTCCACTAGGTTTGATAAGAAGATTGGGATAATTTAGAGTAGAGGAAGAGGAAGGTAGTGCACCATATTATAGGTAAGTATATGGAGCTTTATTAGAGATAAAATATTTTCCTCTTTTAAAAAAATCAAAGAAAAACGTACATGACCATACAAAATATATTGAGAACTTCAATGATTTCAATGATTTAATAGGGCCAAACATGAAATAAATTCACCACAATAATGAGGAGGCTTTGATAATGTGGAATTTTTTTTGAATCACCCAGGCCCCCCAAGAAATTATTATTGATGTTCATAGTTCATCTAATAAGATTTATAATATTTTGTATAGTATTCAGGCCTCTAGAGCAGCTGCCCAACCTAACTGGGTAAACATCACGAACCTATGGTACTAGATAAAAGAATTGGAAAAGAGGTTGAATTTATTGATTTTGTGTTCAAGGAATAGTTATTTAAATGATTTAAATTTAATTTTTGGTATTGATAGATCATGATGCTTGAATTATGTCATTATGAAAAGATATGCCTCTCTTAGTTCACTTAATCAGTTGAGGGCATTGTTGGGACTTTTTACCAGATATGAGAGTAAGGCCTTGGAAATTTTAGTCTATATGAGGGTAATTTATTTGATTACTCCAAATGTTGAGTTGGTCAAGAATATTAATTTTTGGATCCTCCTTCATGTAGAAATAAATAGTTTTAAGAAGGAGGTGGAGGAAACCATCTAAACAACCAATAAGGAGGTTCTACACCTAGTTAGTTTTCTTAAGAATATAGAAACTAAGGCTGAAGACTTAGTAGCTAGCTTTAAGATCATGGAGGAAAATAAAGGTAGGTTAATAGTTGAAGCATATAGAATTCTTAAGATTTCCTTGCTCAATTTTGATATTGTAAACAAATAATTTGAGGCAGTGGCACATTATTGGAGCAACTTAAACAAAAATAGAAAGATTCATCTTTACTTTTAGTTACTCATTCAGATAGAAGTGTTGTAATAACATTTCATTAATATCAGTATTTTGGGATTACAATAATGTAAAATCCAATAGGTCTAATGTTCATTTCACCCAAAATTACTCTTATGGAAACTTTAGTTTCTTATTCAATTCCTACAACTAACGGCTCCATATCTGCACCATGATTTGAAATTATTATATATGTAAATGCATATTTAAGGTTTAATTGTAATTCCTAATCTATTTATTGTACATACATAATGTATTTGTATAGAGAGTATAAGTTTAGACACTTCCATTGTGCATGCATATTTTGCATGATCTTAAACATGTGGCTCTATTATTGGCCTTATAATTTTAAGCAAATCTTGAAGATATGAGGCCTTCCCATCCCAAGATTATAAATACATGTAACCTCTAAATCTCAAAGAGTGGATAATTTTTGTTATTTGATCTAATAGGAAATTTAAATGAGTTCTAATTGACTGTCTTTATGTGAAAATATTGATTCTTCTCAAAATATGTGGATTACTTGAAATGTTATATTATTATGATAAATTAGTGCTTATATTTGTGTATGATTTATCCACTTTAAATATAGTAATTCATTTTAAGATATATCTGATTTCAATAGGTTTTACATGATAATCTTAATCCTTTTTGAAGATGTGTAACAACAGTCTAAGAATTGGGTAACCTTTGACTTTGAATGTATGAGTATACTATATTTTATTGTTGATGTTATATAGTATCATTAATACTTTAACTTTTCTAAATTTTCATTATGTAATTTGGTAATCATAATTTTGCATTTTCTATTTATGCATCAAGAAATTATTTTTCACCTTGAAGGTTATACTGAGTGATAACTAGAAGGGTATTGTAATACATTCAAATTATCTATTAGTAGATACCTTTATGACATTAATAAGAGTGTATTTCTCCTTCAAGGTATCTCTTAGGAGATACCTTCAAGTTACCCATAAAAATATTTCAAGGCCCTTGAAGGCATCGAATAAGATACACCTCGAAGGTCATTGTCATACATTAAAGGGAATGTTGAAGGTATCTCCCAACATACACACGAGTGGGATTTTAATCCACCTTGAAAGCACTATTGGGTGTTAAAATAAAATATTATTTCCCTCACCTACCCTTGTATCACCTTTGGATCTCCCCATTAGCAACCATGTTTATTAATGTAGTTTGAATTTGATTTCTTTGGGAGTTATTTGGTACTTAGAGTGAAAACAAAGTGGTAGATGGAATTATAGTTAGTAAAAGACAAAAAAAGGACAAAAATATAATTTAAGCAAAGGGACAAAGATGAGATTAACACTTTTGTAGCAGTCATAATAATAAAGCAAAATCATGTAGAAAAGGAGTAATAATAGAATAAATTTTATGGAGAATGTAGAGTTAGAGCCTAAAGGAAGTAGATTAACAGAATAATAAATTATTTAAGTCAGATAAAAAAAACAACTGAGAGAATAAGAAGATAGATTAGATAGAATTTAGTAGTAGTATTCAAAAATAGGGGAAAAAATAGAGATTAACAAGAAGACAAATAGATAACATTCTATTACATAGTAGGAAGAAGAAGTTGTATAGTTAGTAGAATATAAGGAAGGTATAAACATTTTTTGTAATCATTTAGTAACACATGTAGTTGTTTAAGTTTATGCATCAAATTATTTTAGATCAGAGTTTTAATAAAAAATTAATATATGCATATTGAGTGATTTTTATGTTGATACTCTACCATCCCATCTTCTATCATTCTTACATGATCATTTTGAGCATTTATAGCACTTGTGTCAAACTTTAGGATTACTTTGAAGTTTAGTCTATTTTCTACCCTTATCCACCTAGGCCTAGACATTCTAGTTTTTACCAAAAACTAGTATCATATCCCTTAGTTTGTCATCCTATTTAGCCATGTAACAGGTAGTTTTGGTTCTTGGAAACATCTCCCTACATTTGATTAAAAGAAATATGATGTGTGGAGCATCAAAATGAAG
Source organism: Torreya grandis (assembly GCA_037957365.1). Lineage (NCBI taxonomy): Eukaryota > Viridiplantae > Streptophyta > Pinopsida > Cupressales > Taxaceae > Torreya > Torreya grandis. The sequence goes on along the minus strand of JARHVA010004532.1, from coordinate 1,198,158 downwards.
ACCATATTCAACTCTCAATATCTATTGGAGTTAGTTTAACTTGGATATAATTATATTTTAGAACCAACATCCTTCAATGCATTAACCCAAGCATAAAGGAATGCATTGAAATAAATTAGGAGAAATGATGCCAACACATTCAACTACATATATATGTCACTAGATGATTCAAGCTTTCCTATGATAGCAATAGTTGTCCATTCTAAACAAGCATGGGATATTATAAAAAATTCCTATCAAGGGAAAGACAAGGTGAAGCTTGTCAAGTTGTGGCTCCTAAGAAGGGACTTTGAGATAGTAAAAATGAAGTAAAATGATTCTATCAATGATGTATTTACAATGGAAATGAATATTATCAATCGAATGAAGACATCTAGTGATACCTTTAAAGATCATAAGATCATAGAGAAGGTGTTGATGAACCTTCTAATCATATTTAACCTATAGTGGTTATAATTGAAGAATCAAAGGATTTTTTTCAAATGATAATAGATGAGATAATGGATTCCCTGCAAACCCATGAACAAATGATGAGTAGGTTAGCCACCTCCTCCCATGAATAAACATTTAAGAGAAATGTGAATGTGAGAGGAAATTAGAGGGGTTCAAAGAGTAGAGGAAGAGGAAGAAATTATAGTAGTTAAGTAGGTGGAAGGCATAGCCATCAAGAGTCACATTAAAGATTAAGATGAAATAGAAGCAAAACTTCTATAGTAAGATCTACATAAAGGTATTATAAGTAGAGCATTCAATTCTATTATTGCAAAAGGTATGGGCGCTATGTAATGAGTGTAGAAATAATGTGTATGATATGAATAGGCAAAATTAAAATTTATCCAAAACACAAGAAGTTAAACCTAATAGGAATGAGAAACATGGAAACATGTTCATAATATATAACATTATGGAGTAAAGTGGTAAAGAGACATGGTACTCAGATAGAGGTTTTAGCAATAAAATGAGTGGGATCAAAGGGATGTTCAACCACATTTATTAGTTAATAAAATTAGAGGTAAATATGGGAAATAATTAGAAGGAACATGTCATGGGAAAAGATAATGTATCCATTTACACTAAGAAAGGAGACAAAATGTAAATTCAAGATGTTTACTATGTGGCCAGGTTGAACCACAACCTTAATAGCATTGGGAAGCTTGTCAAAAAGGGATACAAGGTTATATTTGAGAATGGTGAATACATAATATTTAATAAGAGTGGTTTTAATAGGTAGATTGTAGTGGTTAAGATGACAAGCAATCTGATATTTCTATTGAGAATGTAAAGTGATCTTATAGTAACATTCAAAACTAGAGTAGATTAGTTTAATATTTGGAACCTAAGATATGGGAATTTGAGATTTGGAGGGTTGAACCTTCTTCACAAGAAGCAGATGGTGAGAGCAATGCCACTTATAAAATATCTAAATAAAATATGTAAATGATGCTTATTTGGGAAACAACATAGGAGTGTGTTTCCTTTGGGTAAATCATGGAGAGCTAAAGCTTATTTAGATATAATCCATTTAGAATTGTGGGGTCCAATGAAGACCCAATCGCTATCAAAGATTTTTTACTTCATGACATTCATATATGATTTTAGGTTGAAGATATTGGTGTATTTTTTGAAGAAAAACTTGAATGCATTTGAGACCTTCAAGAAATTCAAGACCATGGTGTAGAAACAAAGTGGCCACTACATAAATATTTTAAGGACAGATAGAGGGGGAGAGTATATCTCTAATAAGTTCATGAAGTTTTGTAAGGATCATGATTTTTTGACAATATAGCTATGGAATGTACCAAGGTAGCTAAGGACTTTGATAGTCCATCTATGGAGTCCAACAGTTTACCTAAAGACTTTGATATTAAAACTAAAGAATTTAATAGTCCATCTATAAACTTTAGCATTGTCGCTACAAAATTCAACAATTTAGCTATAAACTTCAATAGGGTAGTTAATGAATTTGAGAGTCTAGTTATGAACTTCGATAGTCCTACTCTAGAGAAACACATAATGAGTCCAGAAGGATATGTATAGATAAATATAATGTATAAGGATGTTGTCAACACTAAGAAAAGTCTTGCAGACCATGGTAGGAAGGTCAAGAATAAGGTATCATGTTAAAATAAATTATTCTTTCCCTCACCTAAATTTGTCTCATCTCTAGAGCTCCCCCTCTACAACTATATTCATTAAATCAGTTTGAATTTGAATTTTTTGAAGTCATTTGGTGTTTAGAGGAAAAAAAAAGTGGTAAGTGGAAGGACAATTAGTAAAAAATAAAAAAATGAGACAAAAAACAATAGTTGTGTATGTTTATTCATTAAATAAATTTGTATTAGAGTTTTATGAACATATTAATATACATAGTTTGAGTGGTTTTTATGATGATAATCTTCCCTCCCATGTTCTATACTTCTTACATGATAATTTTGTACATTTATAGCACTTGTGTCAATATTTGGGATTAGTCTAAATTTTAGTTTATTTTTTATACCCTTATCCACTTATGCCTGCACATTAATTTTTTTTCCAACACTGGGTGATAAGTTGAAAGGTCTTGTAATATATTCAAGGTATCTCTTAGGAGATAAATTTAAAATATGCACCAAAGTGGATTTATCCTTCAAGGTATCTCTTATGATATACCTTCAACTTACCCACTAAGGTATTACAAGGACCTTCAAATCATCTCATAAGAGATACCTCAAATGGTATTGTCATACATTCAAGGGGTCATTGAAGGTATCTCTTAAGAGATACCTTAAACATGCACATGATTATAATTTTCCTTCAAATTGAATGAAATATTGAGTGATACCTTCAAAGGCCTTATAATACCTTCAAGTGTAACTTCAAGGTATCTCTAAGGATATACATTGAGTAGCATTATACATTTGGACTATGTGTTTAAATGATTAGAATAACTGTAGCGATGATGAATTTGAGTTTTTGTGACTTGAGTATGGACTTGAATGGTATAAATGAGTTATTTTAAAGTGTTAAGTTATCTAAGGGAAACAACCTTACAAAAAATCCATGGTATAATGGTTATGAAAATTCTACAACCTTTCATTACCACCTTATTATTATGTTGATATAAATTAGGTAGGATTACATATTTTCTTATAAATTGAGGATTAACCCTAAATTTTTTATATTTTATTAGATTATCACCATATTAATTATTGACATCCTTAAAAAATTACACAAAAATTTAACTGTAATACCATATTAGACTTAGTTGCTTCTACTGTCACTAGAAAATCATATTTTAGACAATCAAATTCTACTTGTAAGTTGGGGTGGCAAACCCGTTGTAGTTCTAGAATAATAGCCAATAGTTGAATGTTATTTTGGTATTATTCTAGTTGTTTAGGTGTTTTTTTAAGAGAAATCAATGTTGTTATTATGATATCTATGTAAATGTTTGTTATATTAGTATAATATAACTAGTAATATGATTTTTTTAGGTTTTTTTGTCAGATGCCTTATGTATTTTTACCCTTAAGAGAGGTGTGTCTTTTTCATCCAGTGTATTTTATCATGTAGCAGTCCCTTCAACTCTAACATCAATCCCAAAAAAATATGTAAGGTATGGCATCAAAAGGCATTTTCTATTTGAAATGGATGAATGTGACCAGTTAGGTCACATCAATTGATCCATTTACTATTTCAATCAATAGGTATGATCAAAAGGCTTTGTGTACTCGACCTTGTTAATATTTGGATAGAAATTTGATTTGATTAACACATTGTTATGATTAGTTTATACAACCTAGTAAACATGGTGAACATGCCTTTGAATTAGCTAGTTAGTTGGATTATGAACATGCAAAAAAATAACTTTAAACAAATCTAACCTTAACAACATTAAATATATAAACATTATGACTCTAGTTTAGTTTATGCTACTTTACTAGCCTAAAACATATGTTTATAAATGGATCAATTCATTGAAATCATAAATCAAATGGATGCATAAATTCCTAGATTATAGTTATTAAAGTAAGCCTTGGTTATTGGATGACTAAGGTAACATATGATGCATTGATCTAGGCATGATTCTTGTGTTGGGATAATATACTGATTTATAAAGCAAGGGATTTCACTTGGTTAGTAGTTTAGAATCATATCCTCACTTAAGATATATTAGTTAAAATTGATTTTATGGGCCATTCCCATTGTAGTCTTTGCAAATCTGAGGAAGAAAATAACAATCACCTACTTTATTCTTACCCTTTTACTTCTTAGTGTTGGGTGTGGTTGTGTTGTAATCCTGAATGGTCTAGGGGTTTTTCTTCCTCATTATTTAATGCATTTTACTCTTGTCCAATTAGGGGCTTTAGAAATTTTCTTTTTAGACTTTGGAGAGTTACTCTAACTATTTTGATGTGAATTTTTTGGAAGGAAATAAATCATCTGATTTTTAAAGCAAATGAGAGATCTCTTGCTTAAATTTTAAAAGAGGTAGAGGTGGATATCTTAGAGGTAATTTATTATCATATTTAAAGTAGAAATTTTTATATTTTGGTGTGGGATATGAGAATGTGTGCCAAATGGAAGCTCATTATTCCATCACCCATTAATGGGTTAACAATAAATTTAGTTAAAAGTACAAGAAAGGATAAAGCTTATTGGCTCCCCCCTCATCCAAGGTGGTATAAAATTAATTTTGATTTAACCTCCAAAGTTTATTTAGGTTCTTCTAGAGAAACTTGTATAATAAGGGATTGTAGTGGCTCTCTCATCAAATTTGTCTTTAGGAATCTCTCAGATGGGATAAATAAGGAAACTGAGGCACATGATCTTATAATGAAGCTTGATTTGGTGATGTAGTGTAGAATTGAGAATATTTTTAATTATTTAGATTCTCAAATCTTGATTTTCACTCTAAAAAAGAATTCAGTAACCTTTTTTAAACTAGAAAATATTTTGGTTAAAGCTTGGGAAAGTGCCCTTTGTTTTGGGATTTCAAACATTGCTTTGGGGAAGTAGAGACTGGGTGGAAGATATTGATTTCATAGATAAAATAGTGGTTTAAAGAAATAGTTTAGGACCTCCTTAGCTAGTTAGGGTTCCCTGGAGGGTGGTGAAGTTGGTGATGTAGCATAAGATGGATAGAAATTGAGCTATAGTCTATATTGGTGGCATAAAACTCAGGCTCCCGAGGGTGGTGGATAGGGGTTTGTATGGTGAGGACTCTTCAAAGGGTGATTTTTCCATTATTATAATAGTGTAAGATGATGATAAGGAAGAAAATATTTTAATCTTGTGAGTTTTTGGGATTTGGTATCTAGTGGTTACCTTTTTGGGTAATCTTTTTTCTTTAGTAGTATAGCTCGTGGCCTTGTTGGCCCTTTTGGTATCTAAGCTTTTGTTAGTAAGCTATTGTGTATCTCACCAAATTATTTACTTTGCCTTAGTTCTGGTTAAGATATCAGATAATTATTTTTTAAATTTCCTATTTGATAGTTTCTTTTTGTATACTTTTTAAGTATACTCTTAGGCAGGAGACCCATTAAACCTAGACAATTATCTTTAAAAAATTAAGACTTCACTCATAGGTATTGGTTGGTAAGGTTACTTGAAAATTATTTTAACATCCTAAGGGAACATAAACTATATTAATTCAAAAAATATATCAATTTCAATGAAAATATAAATGATGTCAAGAAAATCTCACCACATCTAATTTAATCTCACACATTAAACATATATGTTTAATTATGAATCAAAACTATAATTACTCTATGTAAATTATTTGGTACTTACTCTCACCATATTCTAAGAAATAAAAGAATTTAGACATCAATGGGTCCTTTTGAGGTTATAAGTTGGCCCTTTTGGTTGGTATGGGTGATTATCTATAATGTTTCAAATATGAAACTATTCAATATATTGGTTACTAATATTATTTGATTATAGTTATTAAGAAATGTTAGCTTGACCCTAACATTCCCCATTTGGGTCCCTATTAGTTTTCCACACACAATAAAATAAATAATAATCAATAGAAGTAAGCACTAAATAATCCTAATCTCTACCATTTCATTATCTTAGTGATTTCATAAGAATAATCCATGTCTATCTAAATATCAATAATTTCATAACATAAATCAGTAAACAATGAATAAAAAGGCCATGTCAACACACAAAAATAACACATTTCAAATACAATAAAAAATACATTAAATAGATTAAATATATAACAAGAAGGATCTACAAAAATAACAGTATAAAATAGGGTCAACGCTTCCACCACTACCATCATAGTACACCTAATAGTCCATTAGAGAATTTTCTAAGTCCTTTTAATGAGGGAGAAAATAATGAAAAGAGAAAATGATGGAAAAAGAAAAGATTTAAACTTAACCCTAATTTAGATACACAAAAAAATTTAAGTATAATATATTTAAATTTATATTATATAATATATAATATTAATTATAATATATTTAAACATATATTATATAATATATACTATTAAGTATAATATATTTATATTTATATTATATAATATTATAGTGTTATATTACATATTTTAATATATATTACCTACACTATAGAGGTTGATATGTGTAAACCTCTTCCACCGAGATATGATACATTCCTTTTACATAACCCCCTATCAATACACACACACACACACACACACATTTATATGTAGATATGCGTGCATGTGTTCATGTGTGTACCATGTATGTATGTGTATATATGTATATATAATATTAATTATTATATAAATATTTTATAATATATATCATGCTATTTTTATATATTAAACATTAATTATATAATATATATGTTGATATAATTTATAAATCAATATTATATATTATATATTATAATATAATTACTTTAAATTTATAATATATAACATATAATATTACAATATTATATTACATTATTTAATACATATTCCCCACACCTATTATAGAGGTTGATATGAGTAAACCTATTCCACAATAATATGATGAGAATGTATATTTTTATTTGCAATATGGCTATAGGAATTCTACTAACAGATACAAAAATACAAAAGTTCAAATATAGAAATAGAATTTGAAACTTTGAAACCAATGGTAATGGTTTAGAAATAATAGGCTATTGCATAATAACTAGAGTTTCATCCACATATTTTGGAGATGTAACACTAATAATATGTTTAGGTGAAACAAGAGTTGGTATGAAGCATATATGTGAGAATGCATCATCACTAGGCAAAGTAGCCATATATGGAATAAATAGCATCTTTGCAACATATATTCCCACTTCAAATTTATATCTAATTTCTAAACCTTAAATTCGTCTTTGTCACTTCTAAGTTTGTAAGTTTCATTGAAACAAAATCATCTCCACTGTGATCACCAAGATAAAACCTAGTCAACCACAGTTGAGCTCCTTATCCAGCAAATATAGAAGTCCCATGATTGAAACCAAGGGAGTTTTATTTCTGATGGAGAGATAATGTGATAATAATTTATCCTATCTTTACATAAAGAATGAAATCCATCTTAAATTAAAGAATTGCAAGGTGATTTAAATCATAATAGGTTTACACCCATAATTACTTTATATGAACTATATTATATGTAAGTATAGTTTATAAATCAATATTATATATTATATATTTTAATATAATTACTTGAAATTTGTGTTATATAATATATACTATGTAATATTACAATATTATATTACAATAGTTCACATATATTCCCCAAACATATTAAAGAGGTTGATATGTGTAAAATTTTTCCATGGGGATATGATGATAATGCATATTGTGATTTGGAACATGGCCATAGGCATTCCACTAATAGATGCAAAATTATAGAAGTTCAAATATAGAAATAGAAGTTGGAAATTTGAAACTAACAATAATGATTTAAAAATAATATGATCTTACATAATAATTGGAGTTTCTTCCACATATTTTAGATATGTAACATTAGTAGTAACTTTAGGAGAAACAAGAGTTGCTATGGAGTAAATACTTGAGATCCATTATCACTAGGGATAATAGGCATACATGGAATAGATGGTTCCTTTCTAACATATATGTCCACTTCAAAATTATATCCAATTTGTAAACCTTAAATTCCTCTTTTTCACTTCTAATTTTCTTATAACCATTGTAAAAAAATCAATTTCTCCATTGAAATCACCAAGATAAACCCTAATCATCCATAATTGAGCTCATTATCTAGTGAATAGAGAAGCCCCCTGATCAAAACCAAGGGAGCTACATTTTTAATATAGAGATAATATACTGAGAGGCTATAATATCTTTACATGAAGAATGTAATACATTATATACTAAATCATTGCATGGTGATTCATATCCTGATAGGTTTCTACCAACAATTACTTTATGTGAACTATATTATATGTTAGTATAGTTTATAAATCAATATTATATATTATATATTTTAGTATAATTAATTTAAATTTATAATATATATAATATGATATTAGAATATTATATTACATTAATTAATATATATATTCCCTAATTGTAGATGTTGATATGAGTAAACATCTTCCATGAGGATATGATGAGAATGCATGTTATGATTTACAACATCGCCATAACATTCTACTAATAGATATACAATTACATAAGTTTAAGTATATAAATAGAATTTGAAACATTCGAACCAATGGTAATGCTTTAAAAATAATAGGTTCTTGCATAATAAGTGGAGTTTCATCCACATATTCTGGATATGTAACATTAATAGTATCTTAATATAACCCCTTCCATTGGGATATGATACATTCTCTTTACATAGCTCCTCTTACCAATAAATACACACACACACACACATATTTATATAAAAATATATGTGTTTATATAATATTAGTTATTATATAAATATTGTAAAATATATATCATCATAATTTTATATATTAAACAATAACTATATTATATATATGTTAATCAATAAGACAAACCCTGATCAACCATAGTTGAACTCCTTATCTAGCTAATACAAAATTTCCCTTATAGAAACAAATGGAGTATGTGTTTTGACATAGAGATAATGTACTAAGAGGCTATAATATATTTAAATTAAGAATGCAAGCCATCTTTACTAAACCATTGCATGGTTATTCAGATCCCTATAGTTTTTCACCCATAATTACTTTATATGAACTATATTATAATTTAATATAGTTTATAAATATATATTATATATTTTAATATAATTACTTTTAATTTATAATATATAATATATGATATTATAATATTATATTACATTATTTAATATGAACTACCATCTCCTATTATAGTGGTTAATATGAGTAAAAATATTCCATGGGGATATGATGAGAATGCATATTGTGATTTTCAACATGGCCATAGGCATTCAACTAATAGATGCAAAATTATAAAATTTGAAATATAGATATATAATTTGTAACTTTTGAAGTGATGGTAACGATTTATAAATAATATGCTCTTGCATAATAAGTGGATTTTCATCCACATATTTTGGAGATGTAACATTAATAGTATCTTTAGGTGAAACAAGAGTTTTTAGGGATTATATATGTGAGAATGCATCATCACAAAGAATAGTAGGCATACATGGAATAGATGGTGTCTTTGCAACATATATTTCCACTTCAAATTTATATCCACATTATAAACCTGAAATTCCTTTTTAACACTTCTTATTTGTTTAGAGTCATTGTAATAAAATCAATTTCTACATTGCAATCACAATGACAAAACCTAATAAACTACAATTGAGATCCTTTTATAGTGAATATAAAGTCCCCCTAATCAAAATCAAGGGAATTTTAGTTTTGACTTAGAGATAATATGATAAGAGGCTATAATATCTTTACACAAATAATGGAAGCAATCGTAGATGAAAGCATCACCTGGTGGTTAAGATCTTGATAGGTTTCACCCACAATTAATTTCTATGAAATATATTATATGTTAGTATTGTTTATAAATCAATATTATATATTATATATTTTATTATAATTAATTTAAGATTATAATCTATAACATATAACATATAATACTATATTACATTATTTAATATATAATCTTCACACATATTACAGAGGTTGATATGAGTAAACTTCTTCCACAAGGATATGATGATAATGCATAATGTGATTTACAACATGGCCATACACATTCCACTAATAGATGCAAAATTATAGTCCAAATATAGAAATAGAAGTTGGAACTTTGGAACCGAAAGCAATGATTTATAAATAATAGGCTCTTACATAATAAATGGAGTTTCATCCACATATTTTTGAGATGTAACATTAATAGTATCTTCAGTAGAAATAATAGTTGGTATTAAGTATATATGTGAGAATGCATCATCACTAGGCATAGTAGGCATATATGGAATAAATGGTGTCTTTGCAACATATATGTCCACTTGAAATTTATATCCAATTTACAAACCAAAAATTCCTCTTTATCACTTCTAATTTTTTAGTGCCATTGTAACATAATCAATTTTTCCATTTCAATCACCAAGATAAACCTTTATTATCCATATTCAAGCTACTTATCCAATGAATACATAAGCCCCCTGATCGAAACCAAGGGAGTTTTAGTGTTAATGTAGAGATAATTTGATAAGAGGATATAATATCTTTACATGAATAATGAAAGACATCATATACTAAAGAATTTCTTGGTGATTTAGATCTTGATAGATTTGCACCCATAATTACTTTATATGAACTATATTATATGTTAATATAGTTTATAAATTAATATTATATATTATATATTTCATTATAGTTACTTTAAATTTATAATATATAATATATAATATTATATTACATTATTTAATATATATTCTCCACAACTATTATATAGGTTCGATATGAGTAAACGCCTTCCATAAGGATATGATGAAAATGCATATTATGATTTGAAACATGGTCATAGGCATTCCACTAATAGATGAAAATGACATAAGTTCAAATATAGAAATAGAAGTTGAAGCTTTGGAATAAATTACAATGATTTAGAAATAATACACTCTTTCATAATAATTGGAGTTTCATCCACATATTTTGGAGATGTAACATTAATAGTATATTTAGGAGAAACAAGACTTGGTGGTGGTATACTTGAGAATTCATCATCACTAGGTATAGTAGGCATACATGGAATAAATGGTGTCTTCGTAATATATTTGTCCACTTCAAATTCATATCCAATTTATAAACCCAAAATTCCTCTTTATCGCTTCCATTTTTTTAACACCATTTTAATATAATTAATTTCTCCATTGAAATCACCACGATAAACCCTAATCAGCCATAGTTGAGCTCCCTATCTAGTGAATACATAAGCCCCTTGATAAAAAAAACTAAGGCAGTTGTAATTTTGACGTAGAGAGAATGTGTTAAGAGGATATAATATCTTTTCACAAAGATTTCAATCCATCATAAACTAAAACATTGCAGAGTGATTCAAATTTTGATAGGTTTGCACCCAAAATTACTTCATATGAACTTTATATGATAATATAATTTATAAATCAATATTATATATTATTTTTTTAATTATAATTAATTTACCTGATAGGTTTGTACCTATAAATACTTTATATGAATTTATTTTGACATTGCCATGGGTTTGGAGTAACTAGATTTAACTATCAATTTACACTCTTTCTCTTTACATAACACCTATTACCAACACACACACACACACGCAAACACACACACACACACACACACACACACACACACACACACACACACACACACACACACACACACACACACACACACACACACACACACACACACACACACACACATGTCTAAATGTGAGAGCAAAAATAAAAAATACTCAATAAGACACTGAGATACATCACTTAAAAAACACAAAAATATTTCTCTTCAATTACACTTTGATTGCTTGATTACTTTCTAATATACAAATGGTTTACATGCACCTCTATGTAAAGAGGTCTTATTTATATATTTGTAAAACATACTAACTATGACTTAGTAAGAAAATTAAATTCTTACTACATCAGAAAACATCATGCCTTAAAAGAATTTAATGTGGGTGGAATAGATTAAAAATTCCAACACTCCCCCTTAATTTATTCTATTAGCTATCATAATATATATTACTACTAAATTCTACCTCAAACGTTCAAATATATCCTTTGTTAGTGCCTTCATGAATATATCCTCTATCTAATCTTCATACCTATAGAATACTAAATTTATTTCACCAACTTCAACCAACTCACATATGAAGTGATAAGAAATATATATATGCTTGCTTTATCCATGAAACACTATATTCTTCATCAATCTAATCTTCGCCAAGACTTGATGAGTCTATAGGTACTATTTGAGCCCATAAATGGGTCTAGAATGGACTTTGTGAGTTTGTAGCTTGCTAGATGAGTCTATAGATTTCCATATATATCAAAATCCTCCATGTAGGTTTCCTCATGAAAAGTGGTTGATCATCCAAAATGTCTTTATTCTCTATGTATTGATGTATTGTATGTATGTACACAAAATTGAGAAACTAAATATGCAAAGTGTTAGAATAAAGTGATAGAATCAGTAACGTAGACTTTAGTTTCACTAAGTAAGATAGAGCATCTATTTACTACATTATAATTAAATATAGGTGTAAGATCCTTACAATGTTCAATCCATACGAGACTTAATTAAGGAAAGATTAAGGAAATTGATGGTAAAAATGAGTCATATTTTAGACTCATCATTTCCCCCACACTTTACCTTTTGTAATTCTCTTTGCAAAATCATCTTCTTATCCCCTCATAACTATGATTTCTAGTTTCTAGGTGTTGGTTGAGGTCATACACATTGAACTCGTTGGCATGATGGTCATCCTATGCATTGGTGAAACTTTTATTGGTTTCAACAATCTATCTCCAAATATGAAACTGATCATCTACTTGAGGATCCCATTTATGCCAAGCTGGAAAGGTAATAAGGAGTGGTCCCACATATACGTCTCTCACATATAAATTAATCATGAATTTATTGTAGTCCCATAATATCATGTTGCACAAATAGAATTCACATAATAGATCATGTTGTTCAGGGGTAGAATCTTGAAATAATTAAAAAAACATAGGGGGTCCTCAATGTTGTATTGTAGATCACATAGATACAAAATGTAGGAAGGGGAAGGATCTGTATAGGCTAGAAGATGTTTTCTTATTTGATAGGTATCCTGGGGATTGACTTCAAATTTTTGGTTTCGCTACTTTTTGTTATTTAAGGCCTCCCTTAATGTATGATTTTATTTTTTTAATTTCTTGTTTTATTTCTTGAGTTCCTTGAACTCCAAACAAACTTGATTCCATTTATCTAATTAATCATAATGTGAGATAATAGTTTGGCAAGCCTAGTCAGATGAAGGTTTGGAGGAGGATGAGGCTTTCTCATAAAGTTGTTGATGTAGGATCAAGGTTTGGTGCTAAAAATATAGAAGTTTATTTTTAATAACAATATTTTATTCTTCTAACTTAGTGATGTATATCCAAGACTCTAATATCTCTTTATCACACTGAGTGACTTTTTCTTTAAGCATATTGATTTCTTTTATATGTTCTAGATCCATGTCCTTAAAATTATCTAAAAATTGACTTAAGGAAGAATTAATAAGATACATTGTAATTGGGCCAGGAGGTCATCAACATCTTTAGTTTCTTGTCTTATGATGACCTTATCTCTAGATAGTGCTAGAGTAAGTTGCAATTTTGTTTATTCTATAGAACAAGAATTTTGTTCTTCCTCAAAGACCATAGGGGCCTTTCTTTTATCTTTGACAAGTTTTGTGTCACTATTTGCAGAAGAGGGAGAGTCTACTACTTCTTAAACTATAATATATTCTATTAGCATGTTTTCTTCCTCAATATCTTTTTTAACAAGAACTTGTTTCACTAGTTTAGGAATTACTCTTATGACTGGCTCTTATTATAATGCTAATGTGTCCATTGTTGCTGATAAAGGAAAATGAGAGTTTTGATACAGGGTATCAAGGGCTACAATGGCCTCTTTTTCCCAATCATCACATGCTATTATGAACTTTATTAACCTTTTCTTGGTCTTCATAGGAGAATTGGGTTCTTCCAAAGGAGTACCCCTCTTTGTTGGAATGACAACCTTGATTGTGGTTTCCCCGATGCTTTAGGTGCTTATTTTTCACTTGTTGAAAGTATGTTTGTATCCTCAAGATTTAAGTGAGAATGTAAATATCTAGTTCTCAATTTTTTCTTAAGTGGAGTCTACTTCTAGACTTGAGGTGTCATCTGAGAACTCTGCTCAGCCATAGGTGTGGCTTGTGACATAACCCATCTCCTTTCAATGGATAAAACCCTAACCCTAGAAGAGGAAGCATTTGATTTTATTTTTGGAATTATTATTTATTTAGAGGATTTAGGAGGAGGTGATAAAGGTTGGTTGGTTATAGATCCCCAAAAATTCTCCCATTCTTCTTGGATTTGCTATAGAAAATTATGTTATGACTAAATGAATGAGTCAATGGTGGTGAATTGGAGATGGCATATTGGTAGCCAAACATTTAATGGCCCCACATAGGTAAAATCATAGGTTGAATCTATGTTGGGTCTTTGGTATTCCATTTTTGAGATGAAGGATGATCCACATGGATTCACAACCTAGAACACTAAATTTTCCTTCACAAGTAAATTGTTTTATGACTCAAAAGATAGCAGACCTCTAGGTTTATGGTAGGGTTTCCATACTAATACCTTTATCCTTCCCTTGTTAATATTATATACATGTTATACATAGTTGTTTATCACCATTAAATTATGTATTCAACTCATTAAAAATGGTTCTTCTCAATAACCTCTTACCTTCTTAAAAGACTCCTAATATTCTGCTAGTTACTCTGGTAGAAACTAGGATTTTGATGCACTAAATACTGGTGGAGTCTTCTTCCAGATGTGTTATGAATTCCTTAACCAAATATTTATCATATCCTTGGGATCTCTATAGAAAAGGGATCCATTTAGCTTCTTAAAATATAGTTATAGAGATATCATCCTTCATTAACCCTTATACAAATTCTAGTTTAGACCTATTTTTATATCCCATGGCAGTTGTATCAATGATCTAGAATAAAGGGTTAGTCTTGAAGGTGAGAACAATAGTGTCTAAGGAAAAAAAAACTCCTATAAAAATGGAAGGATTCAAAATAGTTTATTTATTAACATTGTCTTAGAAGCTACTAACATAATACATAGCAATGATAACAAGGCATGTGATAATTTAGTGAAAATGAGTTAAGAAGAGATTTGATTTTATCACACATGGATTAGACCATATAATCATGCCATTATCATGAATTTTGACTTATATTTTATCATTATTTGAGGTGTTATGGACTAGGTAGATAGGCAGTTGGTGCATGTGGATTTAATATGAAATGACACCTATTTTATTCATCACTTTTTCATTTCACTAATCACTACTAACATGACCTTTATTTTAACATTATGCAGGGCATCATTAGTCTCAATTTAATCAAGCCACTCCTCATGGTGAATATGCATGAATCAAAGGAACTTATACTAAACTAATATAGACAAATAAAATAATTAACCTATCTAATCATACTCGTAGTCTTTATTTTTTTCCTACTACCAATTATAAATAGAGAAAGAACTAGATGAATTAGTCTTCAAAATTTTTATAAAATGAACACAATAGTGAAATTATTACTTGGAATGAATTGATCAAAAAAGGATCAAATTCTATTTTTTTCTAGTTTTATTATTTTTTAATATACCTTTGACCAAACATTGTTGGTTTTTAGTTCAAGGCTCTTTCTTCAATGCATGATCATCCAACAAACTAATTTTTTGATTGACATTGTCAATAGTGTCTTAAAATGATTTCACTATTGAAATTTTTAATATATATATATATATATATATATATATATATATATATATATATATATATATAGAGAGAGAGAGAGAGAGAGAGAGAGATTTGGAAGAAGAAAATTGAGTGGTCCCTTTTTTCTTTTTATAGATTTAGACCATCAAAGAGTTGTTATCATGGAATAACAAGGTTTTTTCATTAAAACAACTTCACTTCTAAGGTTTTGAACAAATTCCTCTTTGTTGAAAATATTATGATAAAGTTTGAGTCTATTCCCATTTAACAACAAAGTCTTTTGATTCTAATATATTGGTAATAGTTATATTGATCCATTATAGTCATCTTGTTCTCAACTTTCCATGGAATTGTTAAAACTTGGAGTCAAGCAATAGTGCCAAATCCCATTATTTAATTTTATCTTTTATGTGGGAATCATGAAACACTTTTTTTAAGGAAAACTTAAATTCCCATACCTCAATTTCCAGAGTCTAGATGTGTCTTTGATGACTGGCTTGAAGGTTTCTTGATGTAGTACTGTTATACTCTTAAGAGGATCAATTTTCATATTTAGAGGAAGGATGTGGTTCCTTGTCATTTTAAATATAGATATAATTTTATTACTTCAAAAAAAAAAAACGCACTAAGATGCTATAACACTTATAAAAAACACATAGATTCTTATCCTCAATTACACTTCAATTGCTTTAATGATTTCTGATATACAAATGGTTTATAAGTGCTTCTATTTTAAATATATCTTATTTATATATTTAGAAAACCTAAAAACTATGACTTATTAATAAAACTAAATACTTACTACATCAAAAATGTCATGCCTTATAAGCATTTAATGGGGTAAAATAAATTACAAATTTCTACAAAATGCTCTTTTTTATTGGAATATGGTGAGATTAAGGATTGAATAATTTAAACAGAGTAATTATATCATTGATTCATAATTATACATAAATGTTTAATACGTGATATTAAATTTTATATGGTGAGATTTATTGACACCATTTACATGTTCATAGTAGTTAATACTTTAGGATAATAAATATAGTTATTTTTCCCATCATATGTCAAAATCCTATTCAAGTAGCCTCATTGTCAGGAACCTAGAACAATAAACATGCTCTGATACCATACGTCAGGATCTTGCTCCAATAATAAAGCACATATGATTACTTCTTGTATTAGCAACTAAACACAGAATTTAACAAGAATCAATAAGTAACTAGAAATATGAAACAACACAGGAATATGAGAGACAATACACAATTGTATTAATAATCACTCAGAAGAATATACAATAAAGAAGATGCCACTTCTTCTTCCACCTCAAAGGCTCGCCACACCTCAAGACCTTCTTCCCTCTCTCTCTCTCGGTCCCAATAATCAACTCAAATATAGAATTGATGTTCACCTCTCCAACCAGTTAGTAACACACTGCCAGTACATCAAGTACACAACCGTACTCCAAGTAGATCTCCTACTCTTTGCTGCTACCTGTAAATCACTAGACCTTAGTCACCATTGTATATCTCCAAAAGAAGCCATGCTAACCTGCTGACTAAGATCATACAAATATGAAGAACCCTGTTGATTCTCCAAACCAGTACCCACCTTAGTACTGTGGCACTAGGAGGAACACACCATTGCTCTCTTCTCTCAGAAGGAGCTTATTGCTCTCTTACTCTCTAGTTACAAATTTTACAATACATCCCATGAGTCCATATATAGATCTCATGCTTATAATAATTAGAGTATCTTAATTACAATAATTAGATGCACCACTCAAGACTACAACTAGCCTTCAACATGCAAACTAACAGTCTCAAAATAGACTCTCCAAAATCAACATGCAAACTGCATGTTCACACACAGGCTGCCGACGTCGGCTCCTCCATGATCGATGTCAGCCGACTGGTAACCGATGCCAATTGGTTCTTCACTGCTATCTGACCGACGTCGGCTGATCAGACTGACGTCAATTGCCCTGAAACTAATTTTGCAACTCTCTACAGACTTTGCAAGCTTTGTGACTTCTCCTGTTCACATCCTGGTGAAGCTTTTAGCTCCACAACCTAACAATCTCCCACTTGGAGATAAACAACTGCACCTATACATCATCTAAATTATTCCCTGGCTTGTATCCCTCTTCAAGATCAATCCTGAAGACCAACCCCTGCACAACCTGTGATGCTATACCTATCATTCAAGTAACCTACCATATCTGAACCTACATATCCATGTAGTGAAGACCTTGACCCTGCATAACAAGAATCCCTACTGCTAGTCCCACTGAACTGCCCTCCAGTACTCCTTCCCCAAATTGGCTCCATACTTTCTGATAACTCCCACTGCTTGGGAAAACTCAGGTCTACACTAGACCTCATGTGATTTCAAACCCTATTCCAAGCTAAGCTTGAACTGTCTAGCTCTTGGTGTGCTTTCTGATTCTACATCCTACATCATGAACCCCGCCAACACCATCTTCACATCAGCTCCCCCTGGAGATAAAATCTCTATGTCTCTTGTGCCAAAGAATTTTGCTGCTCCAAATTCTTCCTGACATACCTCTGAACTAACCTTACCTTTAGCTTAGCAAAACCCTGTATGTACAAACCTGCTAGCAAATCACCCACATACAGCAAAAGAATAATGTTGCAATCATTATCCACTTGGTAAAGGAAAAACACAATAGTTACACTGACATTGACTAAAGCCATGCTTAGTCATCCCCCTGTCAAACCTATACCACTGTCCTGTAGCTACCTCAAGACCATATACCTTGGCCTTCCATCTCACGTATCCATTCACTCTCTTTTTTAACATGGGAATCCGTCCCTTATCCAGTGCTTTATTCTAGCTAACAACTCTACCAACAAATACCTATTTGGTTCTTCTCCAAGGACTTACACTCCTCATCTATGCCAAGCTCCCACTGTATCTGAATTCTACCTGCATTGCCTCTTCACGTCTTCCTGGTTCTTGACCATCAATAAGAAATATAAAGAAGGTGAACAATGAATATGAGGTTCACTTACCCTTTTTGACCTCCTTATGAGCACTTGAGACTTGTTGACAGCTTGTTATCCACCTAATATCCATTCTAGTGACCGATCTTGGCCATCTCCCAGTCTGCTCCCGACCGATGTTGGTTCCCTACACTGACCCTGACTGTCGACATCATTTCCCTGGCTGACGCCGGTATCCCTCCTACTGACGTCGGTTCCTTCATGACCAATGTTGGTCTTTATTATACTAATGTCGGTTACTGTCTGACCGATGCCGGTACCTGTGTTCACATGTGAGTGATAAATTTTTACCCACGAACTCTCCATGGATCAAAATCCTGTTTAAATAACCAAAGTTATGCTCAGAATAAATCAATCTCCTCACCTGATCTTTGTCTGTCATCTCCTCCATGAACACCAAGGCTTTCCAGTTCTTTAGCTTGTCAAAAACATCTGTCTTCCGCTTGAGAACATGCATTCCCCTCTTACATATGTGACCAAGCCTATAAAGCCACATCTCTGTAACAAAAGGTGAATTAGTAATATAAGTAGATAGATAAAGGATACCTACTTTCTTACCACCATCTAATTCAAGTGTATCTACTGTGAGAGTTACAGTGCATCTCCCATCACCCAAATTTCCTAAAGAAATTAGACTAATCTCCAAGACTGGTACCTGCATGACTTCCTTCACCACTCATGTGTTATCCACCTACAATTTTAGCTTCACTTCCCCTTTGCCAATAATCTGACAAGGCTCTCCAACCCCTAAATAAATCTCTCCAAAGTCTCCAAAGACATACCCATGAAAAGATGCTCTATTTCGGGCTGCATGGAAAGAGGCAAAAGAATCTGTAAACAAAGATTCTACTTTATCCAGAGCAACTTGTGCAATGACCTCTGCAACATCTACTTCTACACAATGATCTTCTACTGACCAACAATCTCCTTTTACCTGCTCTTTCTTTCCATCAATCAGACCATTCATGCTATTCAGTTTCTCCATTCATAGCTTACTTTCTTCTGCCATTGCTATACTCCCACTCAATCTAAAACCCCTGTGAGTGACCTATAATCAAAAAACACTACCAGAATTGAAACCACCTATTAGTCAACCCAACCAAAAGCTTTGATACCAACTTGTCAGGAACCTAGAACAATAAACATGCTCTGATACCACATGTCAGGATCTTGCTCTGACAATAGAGCACATATGATTACTTCTTGTATTAGCAACTAAATAAGGAATTTAACCAGAATCAATAAGTAACTAGAAATATGAAACATAGGAATATGAGAGACAATACACAATTTTATTAATAATCACTCAGAAGAATATACAATAAAGAAGATGCCACTTCTTCTTCCACCTCAAAGGCTCACCACACCTCAAGACCTTCTTCCCTCTCTCTCTCTCAGTCCCAAAAATCAACTCAAATATAGAATTGATGTTCACCTCTCCAACCAATCAGTAACATGCTGCCAGTATATCAAGTACACAACCATACTCCAAGTAGATCTCCTGCTCTCTGCTGCTACTTGTAAATCACTAGACCTTACTCACCATTGTAGATCTCCAAAAGAAGCCATGCTAACCTGCTGACTAAGATCATACAAATATGAAGAACCCTACTGATTCTCCAAACCAGTACCCACCTTGGTACTATGGCACTAGGAAGAACACACCATTGCTCTCTTCTCTCAGAAGGAGCTTATTGCTCTCTTACTCTCTAGTTACAAATTTTACAATACAGCACATGAGTCCATATATAGATCTCATGCTTACAATAATTATACTATCTTAATTACAATAATTAGACACGCAACTCAAGACTACAACTAGCCTTCAACATGCAAACTAATAGTCTCAAAATAGACTCTTCGGAATCAACATGCAAACTGCATGTTCACGCACAGGCTGCCGATGTTGGCTCCTCCATGACCGATGTCGGCCGACTAGTAACCGACGCCAGTTGGTTCTTCACTTTTATCTGATTGACGTCGGTTGATCAGACCGACGTCGATTGCCCTACAACTGATTCTACAACTCTCTGGAACCTTCTCAAGCTCCGTGACTTCTCTTGTTCGCATCCTGGTGAAGCTTTTAGCTCCACAAACTAACACTCATTGGTGGAGAAAATACCAAGTAGTGACATCATAAGAAATAAATATTTATTTAATTAATCTTTGAGTGTGTTAAATTAATATGGTGTTATTCGATAAATTAATCTTGTGTTAAGGTATCAATGTTGAATATCAAGATTGTGTTAGATTAATGTAATAGAAAACAAAATGCTCGCATTAAGCAAATCATCTTGTGCTAATGTGTCAATGATGGCATGTTTTAAAATAATTTAATAAATTTTTCATTCATGAATGGAAATTTCATTTTGAGGAGTGACAATGTTACCTATTTTTTACTTATAAATAGACTACAAATTGTTTGTCTTTCGACATTAATTTTATAATCTAATTCTAAATGATAAAACATAAACTAAAATGATAATTAAATTTGAGATAAATATGATTCATTAGGGGATTGATATCAAATTATGCATGGAAATAATAATACCATATTAGTAGAGTTATTTTGGCTACAATGAATCTCCACTCCAAAGGAATAATGTTTGTGTTTTATATTCAGTAATTACTCTTTTAGGAAGTATAATTTTTCACATATAAAAGAGTCTTAATGTTGAGGAAATTATGATAACAATCATGATGTAATTGTAGAGCTAAATATTATGTTGTGAATAAAAATTTGATGATGAAAATTGAGTTTTGAAGTCTAGCATGGGGAATGTGAATCCTAACATGAGAAATTGGAAGCTTGGGATGATATGGTTGGAAGACGTTAAGTAATAGTTGATATTATATAAATTTTGTCTTTTGAATTTTTTGTATTATACTTGAATATTATATTTTTACTATGTGAGATCCATTAATTTTGAATATAATAAATTTCAGTCAATCAAGTGACCTTAGCTCCACATTGTATTGAATTCAACTATATTTTAATTATTTACTTACTCTACATTTAACTTGTATTTGAAAATTTATGTTTTAATTTCATTGAAGACCCAAAATCCTATTAATTTTTTCACATAGTCATTAAGCATAATTTTTAGATAGTCATTACTCTAAAATTATTATTTAAAATGACTGAGTCACTATTAATTACGGATTCATGGCTTCACTGCTTTCATTCTCTTGGTTATAAAATAGCGTTCTTAACAAGGTATTATATAAATCATCATTGAAATTCATAGTGAAACCATATGAAAAAGAATAACATAACTTTCTCAATTATGTCTCACTAATCATTGAAAGTACTTATCTTGTTGTTACATTTTGATTTAGAATGTTTGTATGACTTTGAATTGATAGTTAGAGTTATGACACTATTGTTTTAGACCTATTTAAATGGAAAACACATAATTTAAAGTCATGTTATTTATTTCATTTCTTTAAGGATATAATATGTAATGAACACAATGCTTGGGCATGATTAAGAATCACTAATTCAATGTTCAAAGGACTATAATAAAGAATATGGTTTAAAATTATTAACTGTTACACTCTTCAAACTACCAATGACAACAACATGATTTAAATTTTTTTTTAAAGGATATGCAATAAATATTTCCATGTTTTTAATTTAATATATGTCATGGTAGGATAATAACCCCTAATTTTTACATGAGAATCACGAAATTAAATATGTGTATGGGCTCAATGCATAGAAAGCTTTAAAATTTCATTGGAAATTGTATTAACTAGAGGTGGCCTAGTGTTGTCCTAGGTAGTAGTGAACCCTGCTAACATGCCCAATATGGGTGACCCTAAGGTGTTATTGATCATGCTTAGGTGAATTTTTATAGTGCATGTAAACAAAAATTCTAAGTCTTGGTGTAAACAAGGGATAAATGGTGGTGTGTCATGTGTTTTCCTTACATAGGGGCTCAAATTTTATTAGATTTTAAATGTAAAAAGAATGATTATATGGTACACATCAAATTTGGGACCCAATGAGATTTTTACATGTTAAATGTCACTAAATTATGCATTCATGACTTATAGACATGCATTGTTTTAAATTATTCTATATGGATGAGCTCGAATCCTAAACAAAATGGAAAACCATTATTTGAACAATTCTTAAAATAATTAATTTAGACTCAAATGAGTCAAAATTATATTTCATACAAATAGTCTTATTTTCCCCTAAAGGTTTTTTATTTATTATGTATGAATATATTTACATGTTATCTCTATATAGACATAACTCAATTATCCACTGCACATCATAGTTATATCAAAACACCTACAATGACCATTGCAATAAACATTGAAGGTGTTATAAGGCCCTTTAAGGTATCTCAGAGGAGATAACTTGAAATAAAATTCTAATAATGTGTATGCTTAGGTATCTATTATAATCAAATTTCACACCTTAGGAGAAGGTTGTTCAGACCTCTCCAAATTTGGTGAAACATGGGATTACCCCTAGACCTGTGGATTGTCTATAATAGGGGTAAACCTCTAATTTGAAGGGCTAAATCCCCTTGATAAATCACTAAGGCTCACTTTCAATACTTTCTTGATTTGAAAATAGGGATGAATAACTAAAATAAACCTAACAATAATGGTGATGGACCAAACTTTGTTGACCACTACCACATGTTGCACAATGCACTTATACCTACAAGATAACATGAACATACACACATCCTAGAATGAACCTATTACATCAATGTTTTTTAAAAGTGTAAGTAATTTTAATTATAAGAGGGAAGAATAATTACACATAAATACCCATAATATACCCATAATGACATAAACTATAACCTACAATAGAGAAATAAATACATGAGGTAAGATAAATAGAACACAAACAAGGTGACATACATCTACACTTGATGAGATCAACCATTTATAACTTTAAAACTATATGTAGTCATATAATGAGGTAAAAAACCATTTTGTTTCAATTGATCAAAGGTATAAAAAATTGGTATGGCTTCACCATACCTAGGTTTAGGATACCAACTTAGCCAAAAGTGGCTAAATATAAAGAGAAAGTGAGAGAGAAGAGAGAGATAGAGGGATGTGGTAAAAGATATTTTAAAAGTGCCCATTAAAGTTACAACAAAAAAATTATTTATTAAATATTCCAATATATTCTAAATGCCATATGTCTCAATTATTAATCAAGTTCAACCTTCTAGGTGGAATAAGAAGTACAAACTTTTTTGACACCTTGACTAGCTCCTTAGAAAATGCTCTTCTTTACATGAAAGGAGTGATAAATGGACCTTAAAACCATGAATTCACCTTAAAATTATATTAAAAAAACTCATTTAACATCTTTAATTCATTATGAAACTCCTCAGACCTACCATTCTATCATTTATATGCATAGGTGTCTTGTAACTCTCCATTTCCCATGCATAGATTGATCCAAGTGGCCTAAAACTCAAGTGAATATTCTTAAACTAATACAAACCAGATTAATTTCCTTCATATATGTTATTATTTTTGAAAAAAACCATTTTTATTGTTGGACCAACTCTCAAGAACTCAATTTTCTCTTTAATCCTTCAATAGCCCTGGTTTCCTTGTAGCCTTTTTTCTTATAAATATCCTTGTGTGAGAGTTGTGTGGATGATATTGAAAAAATAAGGGAATATTATATGACCCTCTATGGTCTTATATCTCCATGTAAATTTTCATCTTTTGAATCTAAGTGGATACCCATTATTCTCCCTTTCTCTTCTATGATCTATCAATAAAGCCTTAACTAGGCCTCTTTACTTTGGACCCTATTTTCTTGATCCAAAATTTTGACACATGTGTTAAATCACCCAAAATCATCTGATTCACTTTATTTAGGCCATCACCAACCTCCATGTCAATTTTAGGGTCCTAAGACACTTTGAACGTATGCAAACTAAGAAATGGCCAAGTCACCTAATCTCATTTTGATCTTGTTTGAGATTGCCTTGAAAATTGGGTCTGGTTTTATCATGTATATAATCTCATTTTCAATTTTTTGGATTTTAATAGTTATGAAAATTAATAAATTACCTCATACCATGAATGGAGATCTATCCCCTTATTAGAACACCTAAAAAACACAAAAAAATTTGGGCGGTTTTTATAGTAGTTCATATAAGTGAAGTACATTGGAAAAACATCCTTGGAGTCATCAAAAACATACAAGAGGTTTTAGGATCAAATGGTTTAATTTGATATGAATTTTATCTCTTTCTCTAAAAATTAGTCACAATTGGGGTTTTAGGAGGGTTTAAGACTTTGGGGTATTAATAATTTTTCATAAATGATACATCATTAAATGACCCCTTTACACTCGAAAAAACTTTTTATTAGACCCATTCAACTATTCCAAAAGTATTAGACTCCCATGAAAAGTGTGGACAATGGTACAATCATCTGAAGTTGCTCTTTGAATGGCTTACTTAGTGTTCATGGGCTTAGAGAGAGCTCTAATTTGAAATATAGGTCTTGAAACTCATTCCCAATGCTATGAGAGGCTCATAAACCTATATAACAACCTAATCCATGATTTCACATTAATTTTAAGTGTTTTTTACCCCTCTATATCACTCTAGTGCACTAGTTAGGCTATTTGGGGTTTAAGACCTACCTTGCTCTTGTTATCCCTCAAGGGATTTTAGATTGAAACCTAAGTGTGTTGCCACTTGTGAAGTGTATTTACACTTATGATATTATTATTAATTCCCTTAGGGTCCCTTAATTAGGTATTTTAAATTATTTCATGGCCTTGGAGCTCAAGTGTACCCCTAAGTCTCTTGATTGTCTCTTACCTAAGGAGTGGGCAAGGTATAAGATTAAAGAATGAGTAATTACACTATTTTTATGACCTCAAGGAGACCATATAATTAATTTTCAATTCAAAAACATATTATATACTAATTTTTATAACATGAGCTTGCCTTTAGAGGTCTCAACACTTAAAACTCTCTCAAGACTAGATTGTATGATCAGACTATGTGCATCCTTTCTTCATGGCTATGTATGAGTTTATAAATTAGTTTCTATCAACCTTAACCTTTATTCCTTGATGTATAAACTTAGATTATTACCTTTTATTCAAGATTATTTATACCTCATAGTATCTCATTTCATTCTTTGTTTCTTACTTTAGCTTGAGATTAACCTATCTCAACTTGCAACCTGTAGGTAGTTGTTTAGGTGTCGATTGAATCTTTGGGTTTAATACTTTATCAATAACGTATTTTGATACTTCAACATGGTTTAAGTTAAAATTATATTTAAAATTTATCTCATACATGATATATCCTTTATTTAATCCTATAAAATTAGTTAGTCTCTCAAATAGGTATGTAGCTAAATTTATGAGTCATGACTAGGTCTCTACATTTTAGGACCTTATCTTCAACATAAATATCTATCTTAGTGGTCTTAAAATTTATTTAGATAAAAAATATATTTAAAATCCTTTCAAACATTCTCTATTACCTCCTTTAGGTCCTAACTAGATTGAGCCTCTATTGGCAACCTATAGGTGCTTGTTTTAGGGCTACTTGACTATCTTAAGTGAGTTTGGCCCCCATATTCTACATAGGTATGATTTACTCAATGTTATCTAAGATATATGGATTCTCATTATTTACCATAGAGATCACTCTATTTTTTTCCATGTAGGAAAGCATCCATTCATCCTGAGTTCAATACTTATAAGGCTTGATTGATACCCAAGCTCTACTTAGTATTATATCCTTTCATATGAACCTGTCGGCTTTCCATGAATTTTTGTGTCATTTAAGAATTCAATAAGGGAATAATATTTTTAATTCATTTATGTAAACCTCCAAATATCCTTATCTCTAGTAGTACATTCTTATAGCTTTTATCTTTGAGGAAGTCTAGACTTGTCAAATAGTAGACCTATGAGTAGAGATCTATATGTAGTTGGTGTGTTTGCTTATGAGCATTTGGATGTGCATTGGGTTTGTACTTTACCATATGATTATTTAAATTTCATTTTATGAAATTGAATATGGTTGTGGATCTCAAGTATGTTCAAAACATCTCTCAAGCACCTTTATTCTTACCTAGGCCCAAAATTGGTTGGTCTTTCAATTAGGGCTATAGGTGTTATTTTTAGGGTCAATTGACTATGCTTGGGCTTCCATGATATATCCTCACCTTAGTGATATTCTCAAAACTCTTGGAAATGTCTACAGTCCAAATTATTTTCCAACATCTCTCAAATGCCTTTATATTCTCTCTATCAAATCTATAATAAATCTATAGTTGGAGTAACCTTTAGGTGTCTTCACTAGGGTTATGATTGTTATTTGTGATTAAAAAACTCACCATTAACTTCCCTCAGCGGCCCTCTTCAATATATTATGGAATAATGTGTCTCTCAAATTCTTTAGGTCTGAGAATGGAATAGTCTACACTAAAGCCCTGTAGGTAGCACATTAGGGAAATCTTGATTGTATTTTATGTTTGAGGATTTAACTTGAAAACACTAAACTTTATCTTAGTATTGATCTTGGTTGAGGATATCATGTGGTATTAAAAAAATTTGAAACACATCTTCACAACTCTTATCACTATTTCAATGGCATGCAAAGGCTTATAATAGTGTATTGATCTCCAACCTTCTTAACTGGTCCATACAAATCTATAGGTGTAGTCATGAGTACTTGTGAGTGGATGACTATAGGTGTTATCAAGTTGAAATTTGTACACTAAATTGTTTATTTAATTTATCACTTACATCACTTGAACTTTTATGTGATGGGAGGTCTTTCACAAGTTTCAAACATTCAACATACCTTCTCATAACACTTAGCATCATTTACACATGGCATCATTCATGTTAACCTTAAATTTTGCTTGTAGGTCAAAATTAACTAATCTTTATACATTTATATTATATCACTTGCAACCTAGTATTTTCCTTGTATTAAATGGTTTGATAAAACCCTAAAACTATATCCAAATTTACTACTTGCTTGCTTCTATATATATTTCATACAAATTTTGTAGATGTTTAATTGACTGTGTATTTAGTTATTTGATCACCATTGGCTTTCCAAGTAGTCTGGTATGTCATAGTTGTTATTTGATGAGTCATGCAATTGTCTTAATCTACCTTTAGTTTGAATCCTCTATATGAGACTACTTTGAGCTAGTTAAATGTTGATCTTGTTCTAAATGAGGACTTCTAAGCCGGACGCCTGCAAGTCTCATTTACTTGATTTAGGGCTTAAGAAAAGACACTTTTTCAGTTTTTGAACTCTTATAACTTGTAAAAATATTGTATATCTTATTTGTTACTTTTTTAAATCTCATATATCTTCCAATCATGAATCAACTCACCCTCAATTCATCCTATAAGTTTGTATGGACCTATAGTTGCCTATTTAATCATGTATAGGTTTGTATGTAGAGAATGTAGAGTTAATTTTTTGAGTCTCATAATGGTATAAATAGGTTAATTAGATTAATATGAATGCATGAAGATACATCTTGGATCTCCACCATAGCTATTAACATCTCCAACTTGTTTTGATAGTCTAGACAATTTGCATATAAAGAATAAACTTAAGACCTCTCATTGGAATGTGTATTGAGCTACCATATTGAACTTATTATTCCTCCAATAGTGAAATTTGATATTTTTATCTTCACACTATGGTATTTTAATGGCATTTTAACAAAATTAGAACTTAAAAAAACAATTGGACTATGAAAACATAAATCATATTCCCTAAAGCAAGTATACTTGAAGATCGTGGACCAAAACACATCTAAGATAAAATAACAATTAAAAAATGAAACTAAGGGAGTTTATATAAACAATGAATCACTATAGACCTCTGAGAATGGTCACCATTAAGAGGAAATAAGAATTTGTATCAAGATTATCTGAAATAACTTTTACACCAAGGCATTCTTTCTCCAAGTGAAATCAACTCATAGAGATAATTAAGATAATGAAACTACCATGAAATGGATATCCAAGACCTCTAAAATCCATTATCAAAATAATTCATTTCAATATATTTTTGAGCTACAAAAATAGGTGAAAAAATAGACCCCTCTAGGATGCATAGGCCATAATGACCTAATATCACTCTTAATGATTGTTCATAATAATAGGACATCATTATGAAAACAAATGAAACTATTTTTAATATCATTAGGACTCCTAATAATATCCTTAATATCAGCTCATAACTCTCTCTCTCTCTTGGTCATACCATCCACTTCAATTTTGCCTTTCTAAGCTTGTGAAGGTAGTGATGGATGAGAAAAGGTGTTTGGAGTATCATTTCAACTTTAAACTCTGTATAAATATATTAAATGACATGAGGGAGTCTATGATATGCTTAAAACCCATTTCCAACTAACAACTCACCCTCCAAGGTCGTAAAAGTGCCCAAAAGTTCTTGAAAAGTGTCATTTTTCCAATTTGGGAGGTTAAACCTATAATTTTGTCAGTATTTGACTAAACCTAAACATTATATAACCTATATATAAGATCAAAGACATTTTAAAAATTATTTAAATTATATCTTTTGAGAGTGGTATGTTCAACCCTTTCAAATGGGCCAAAATGTGGTAAGAATGTGATTTTTTGCATATAAGAGCCAAACAAAGGTTATATCATGATAATATGATACAAATGACATCCAAATAACCTTTTTCAATGACCCTATACTATATTATAAATTTTACCAAGTTTGACTATGATTGACCGTGTATTTGACCATAAGAATAAACAAGTGAACATAAGAACAAAACTTGGACAATGATAAATAAGGATAAATATGACCATGTAGGACCCTTTAATACCATTAAATACCATGAAAAGGCCATATAACAACCCTATAAAATTTTAAATTTTGAGGGGTTGACCTATTCTAACTTGGGGTCAAAATTTGGTCAACAATATCTACTAGGAGAACCATTGAAGGTACTTCAAGATCCTTGTAGGTTTCTCCTAAAAGATACATTAAAGGTATATCCTAGGAGATACTTTCCAAACATGAATAAGGGTACCCTTGAATGTATTACAATGCCCTTCAAGGTATCTTTTAGGATATACCTTGAAAGAAAATTATAATTGTATGCATGTTCAAGGATTCCATAAACTAACATGGAGTTAACAATTATAGAACATAAACAACATAATATAAGATATCTTTGCACATTAGCTCCTAAATTCTCATAAATAACATAGGTGGTGTTGAGCTATGTAGGTTTATGAATATATTTGGGTATTAAATCTATATAGCCATAACTCAATTGTCCCTTGCACACCATAATTATATCAAAACCCTTGAAATAACCATTATAATCAACATTGAAATTATTACAAGTCCCTTCAAGTTGTCTTCTAGGAGATACGTCGAAAGAACATTCCAATCATGTGCATGTTTATTGTATCTACTAAGATAACCCTTGAAGGTAGTACAAAACCCTTCAAGGTATGTCATAGAAGATACCTTGAATGATATTTTAGTACAATCAATTGTACCTTGAAGGCATCTCTTAGGATATACATTTTAAACATTCATGAGGATAACCTTAAAGGTATTATAAGGCCCTTCAAGGTATCTCCTAAGAGATACCTTGAAAGAAAATTCCAATAATGTGTATGCTCAAGTATTCCATAAACTAACATCGTGTTAATAATTATGGGACATAAATTACATAAAATAAAATAGAACAAGCTAAAAAGAATTGAGTAAACATGCAAACTAGGCATACATAAGGTATTATTAGGAAAAACATAATAGAACTAGTATATTAATCTCTATCCCACATCAAAACCATATTCCATCACATCATATCACTATATATAGTTTTCTACATAGCTCTATCTCTTCACATTCTAGCCTTTAGACATAAAAAATGAAAGATTCTTTGAATTCTTATATCTATCACTTGGCTCATAAGGTTGAATACATCCAAAATATCATATAAATTATTGAGGTGGTGCTGAAGTTTGGCTAGGTTATTACGTAGGTGGTGGTTAAATATATTTATGCATTGACTCTATATAGCCATAACTCAAATGTCCCCCACATGCCATGGTTATATCAAAACCCTTGAAATGACCATTGTAATCAAAATTGAAAGTATTACAAGGTCATTCAAGGTATCTCCTATAATATACCTTGAAATAAAATTCTAATCATGTGTATGTTCAAGGTATCTAATAGGATAAACCTTGTAGTTATTATAAAATGATTTAAGGTTTCCCATAAAATATACATTGAAGGACATTGTAGTAAATTCGAGTAGACCCTGAAGTCATTTTTTAGTATATACATTTCAAACATGCATAAGAGTACCCTTGAAGGTATTACAATGCACTTCAAGGTATCTCCTAAAAATTCCAATAATGTGCATGATCAAGGATTCCATAAACTAATATGGAGTTAATAATTGTGGAACATAAAAATCATAATATAAGATAGAACAAGATAAAAAAATAGAGTAAAATTGTTCACTCTTTAAGGAAAGATAGAGACGCATAAGGCATGATAGACTTTGGAGTTAGTTAACCTACCAAAAGGAAAAGAGGTCATAGGATTTAATTGGGTCATAGAACTTGATATTATTACTAAAGTATTTTTAAAATACATTTTAATGCACTTAAGAGGAAGGTTATGGGTCATTAATGTAGTATCATTGGGCCTAAAAGGTTTTATATTGGTTGCAGACTCCAATAGGCTAGCTCTAGACACCAACAAGCCACCTCTAGACTCCAACAAGCTAGCTCTAAACTCTAATAGCCTAGCCATGAAATTCAATATTATAACTATAAACTTCACCAGTATAGATATAGATTTCAATAGTCTCGATATAGACATTAACAAGGTAGCTATATAATTCAACAGTCTAGCTATTGACTTCAATAGTCAATGTATATACTTCAATTTCAAAGCTCTACACATACATAGAATGATTTCAAATGTATATAGGTAGGTAAATAAAATTTATAAATATGTTTTTAAGTCTAATTAAATTATTTAAGACCATAATAAGGAGTTTAAGAATAAGGGGGAGTATTAAAATATTATTCTTTCCCTGTCCTCTTAACCTACCCAACCAGTTCCAAACTTGTACAACAAGGGCATTTAAGCCACCAAACAAATTAAATGCACAATAGTTTAAATTTGAATTTTTAGGATTCAATTAGATTTTGGGGGAAATAAGGAAGTAGGTGTAAAATTTATAATTTAGTAGAGATAAAAGGAGATAAGACAACAAAACATAAAGTGGAAGGATTAGAATAGAAGTTTCCATAGTAGCAACTGAAAGAGAACTAGGCAAAAGATATTCATGGGAATCATCACGTGAGAGAAGAGATATAAGATATTTAAATGAAATAGTAATCATAGAGAGAATATAAGAGTTAATATATCTAAAATATCTTCCAATGTAATAGTAGTATGTATAAAATAGGGAAAGTCATTTGCTGACAGTAGAGAGTAGAAGAGGACAAATTAAATTTTATAAGAGATTTGTTATAATTGTAGTTGTAATTTTATTCAGTTGATGTAATAATTTTAATAATAAATATGAAAAATTCATTTTTAGAAATTTATCACTATATTCTACTCTCCTATATTTTACTGTTATTTCATGATCATTTTCGTGTATTTGTAGCACTTGTGTATAACTACAACTTAGTCAGTGGCTATAGTTTTTAAGGTCTATGTTGTTTGATTTGGACCAGCTCAAGAGTCTCATGTTTTTTGAAAAATAGAATGTGTAAGCCTAGGTGGGTATAAACCAATAGTATCTCCTATAATATATCTTTAAAGACATTGTACTAAAATCAAGGGTACCTTGAAGGTAACTCCTAGGAGATACCTTTCAAACATGCATATGGGTACCTTTGAAGGTATTAAAAGGCCCTTCAAGGTATCTCCTAAGAGATACCTTGAAGGAAAATTCCATTCATGTGAATGTTGAAGGATTTCATAGACTAACATGGTGTTAAAAATTATGGAAAATAAACAACATAATATAAGATAGAAAAAACTAAAATGAAATATAGTAAACATTGTGAATTAGGTATATGTACAAGAATTTTAGGAAAACCATAATAGAAATAGTCTATTAATTTATATCCCACATCAAAATCATATTCTATCACATTAGAGAACTACATATAGATTTTTACACATATCTATCTTTTCAAATTCAATATTTTTAACATACAAAAGGAACGACTCTTGGAATTCTTATATTTATCACTTGGATTACAACGTTGATAAATCCAAAATATCATATAGACTATGCATGTGCTGCCACAGTTTGGCTAGGTAGCTATTTAGGTTGTGGCTACTTAGAATGCACATTTGTATACATCTTTTTCTTCTATAAAATTGATTGAAGCTTCTGTAATGGAATGAACTTAGTTTATTCTATGATTTACGCAATAGTTGGTTAATCCTATGAGATATCATGATAGAGTATTTTACAATTATAAAGTACTTCCCACATCACGGTAAATAAAATGTGTAGTGAAATCTAAATGACCATCAGATTTTACACATTTTATTATTTTGTGATGGTAAGGAAGTGTATAGCATTTGAAAACTTAAGCTAGATATCTAACACAATACCATCCAACTTGTCTATAATCCTTTGTGCTTGAATAGTTGTAAATGTGTTATGCATTGTCTCATTCTACCACACCTAGAGATTTTTCATCATGGTATCCATAGAGACTAAAAATTGTTAAAATACATAGGTCATTGATTATCCAATATCCATTTGACTACTAATTACAACATTAAGTTTATCTACCATTGTGAACTTTGGTTTTGCATTATCCAAGGATTCATCAAGGTGTTACCTCTAATCAATCATTCCTTGGGATGTCTGCTTAGACTAATACATAGTATAATCTAGGACCTATACATATTTCTCTATTAATTCACATATGACTTATATTTTAGCATGTATAACATGCCCTGCATAGATAAAATGCATCCTAAAATTTCAAAAATCTACACTGCGTAGAACTTAACTAGATATAGGTGTCATTAATGAAGATGGAGCTATTATAGATATATCCTTAGGCTATAGATATTTAGACTTAAATTGGGAGATGATCTAATAAATTTGTGATGGTGGTATGTAGGCAAGAGTGTCAATTATCTATGCAATGGAGTTATTGAATGGTGATAAATCTTTATTGTAGGCATTCCAATCCATCATGACATCTTGGATTAGCCTAAAGAATGTGCAAAAAGGGTCTTGATATCTTATTAGTTGTGCAAGATCAATATTATCAGTGATGATCATGGCTACCTTAGTGTTTCTAATCTATGTCTGAATCTCGCTACTAAGCTACTACATTTTCTTTATGTGTCTATGTTCCTGAAGTCCTATGAAATAATTCCACATCATATGGATTTGCCAATCCAAATGATTATCCCTCACATTGTCTCTAGGATTTCAATATTCTTAAAATATAATGTCCATATCCTTAATTATTTTCATGTGGCTCACAATAATTACCTTAGTAGTAACAAGCTTAGAAAAATTTGTTCTCAAATGAGTTAGTGCTACATCTAGTTACTATTTCCAATCTAACAATTTTTATGCAACATGTTGTGCTTGTATCATAGTAGCCTCAATAATAGTTTCATACTCTTCTAATAGAGTGATGAGTGTTTCCACTTTTGCTTTGATGCCTTACCCTAAGGAACTAAGTTTCTAAAAATTTTATGTAGTGTACCAGTATATTATTAGTTGAGAAATGAGTGTTTTCAACTTGCATTGGTTAGACATGACTCTATCACCAATGACTCATGTGACCATTATCAGATAGGTGTCTTGAATTATCTTCTCAACTTATTTTATGTGGTCTTGGATATTGAAGGTTTATGCTTTAAGCTAGTTAGTCTATTGTTCTAATCAAACAACTTTTTGTGTAATTGATTCTTGAAAAGTGGTAACACTCTCAAATTAATTTGATAGTAGTAAGCAAGAAACATCCAAGGATGTTTCTTGCCTTAGTAAGATAATGTCAAAATTGGTCATTGTAGCTACCATATTAGTGTCTAACATGTTTTAATCAGAAAAGAAAAGGTAGTGTGCCTTAAAACTATAGTGACAACATCCCATACCCATACTCTTTGAAATAAAATGTAGAATTCTAAGTATGAACTCTTTTGTTGGTAGAGTCATCTTATGTTGTATTTTATTCTTGCAGTTCTTCCTCTACCAAGTCATATTTTATATTATATTTTATTTCCTCATGTTGATGTTTTGCCTCATCCTTTCCTTTTTATATTCATCTTTTACTTCTTATTGTTATTATACTTCTTTCTACTCGAGTTACACATCAAGTGAAATAGCCTTTTCTTATACTACATGGGATCTTACCTAGGCTATGTGTTGTGGCTATGACTCATCTATGCATTCTTGTTCCTCTTTGTCCTTCTAGGCATGGGCTTGTTTCTTCCTTAGGGCTTTAGCTTGTTTTGTTTTTGCCTTTGAGAAGTTTCATCGGATCATTATTGAGTAGCAGTCATATCATCTTGGGTTTTTATACACTGATCTTTGGTGTTTATAGCTTCTTTCTACTTTTACACCTCTTGTGTTTCATCTTATTTAGCTACATCTGCATCTTCTTATTCTTTTTTTGCATCCTCAATAGTTTTCCTACAAAGAGCTTCTATAACTTCATCATTTTTATTTGCCTTAGGTTCTTTGGCCTATATTTTGTCTTCCACTTGATGTTGTCTCTAAGCTACTTCCTACTATTTTTCCTCCTCTTTATAACATTTATTTTAATCTTAGCATATGTGTTACTTAGGGGCACTTATTGTTTCTTGCTATATAACCTAATATTACTTTGTGGTGGGTTATTATATAACCAACTCCTTAGTATGTATGAGTGGTTCCTCATTAAATTATAGTGTGTCACTCTATCACATAATGTTATGGGAAACATATGACACTTTCTTACCCATGGTGACCAATATTCACTTGGTTGGTGATGAAGTTATACTAGGAGATTATTGTGTCAAATTTGTAGAGGACTTGACCTGAAATGTGAAAGTTGTTACTTATTCTTATAGAGTAATGGACATTTGAGTATCTAGTCAAATTTTTGTTCATCAGATAAGTTATTTCAAGGGATCTTGGTTAATGATGTGAAAGGTTCTAGAATAGCAAAATTTGTAGATGAACACTCTTCAAACAACTCGATAGTAATCTTCATGACTCAGACTCTTGTCCCATAATATCTACTATAATCAAGGAAGGGCAAGGTAGGATTTCAACCCACATATTTATTGGAGCCTTATTTTTCACTTGAATTATATGCAAAACTTTATAGAAAAATAATTCTTTTTCATATTCATTTTCATATAAGTCACCATCCATGTCTTCCATCATGATCTTCTAAACTTCTTGTTCATCAAACCCCATTTGGGGCAAGTCATAGATAATAATTATCTAAGGCACCTTTATATCATCGATCCAATTCATATTAATATGTGTCTTCTATTTTGGTAGAGGAAAGGATTGGCAATCAGCCAAGACCTTGCACTTTCCCTTTTGTAGCTATGACATAGTAGCCTTAGCTTGTTACTCTTTTGGAATTGTTATGATAGGGGATATTATCTATAGTGGTGTGGATATCCTATATGTTTAAGATTTTTATTTCTCTACCTCTAATTTTTCCATAACCATGTGTATGAAATATGGTAGAGATCCAAATGGTAACTTTGGCAACTCATGAATCTGAATTGTGATCCTCTTTGGTAGCTTTATAATAATTAATGTTATCTGAACTATTTCATGATGTTGGGTAAAACTTAGGGATTTGTTGTGATGAGATCCAAGATTTCCTCCCACTATTAAAAAAACATTGATTAATGAGCAAGGGTTCCCCTTTATTATGTGCAAAACAAATTCTATAATTGTTATGTAGGATAATAGTTAATGTATGGATTCACTTTTCCTTAAAGGGACTTCCATTATGTGAAGAAAAGTATAAAATTAGAAAATGATACTAGAAAGTTTGGTTAATAGTTGTGTGAACTTTTTCAATGTTGGTGATGATCTCTTGAAAAAATAACTCGTGCTAATTAAACTATGCATGATGAATCATCCTATGTGCAATGGCAATGACACCCTTAGTAGTTTGGCTCATAGACTAAGTGGTCTACCCAAATTTATAGGTTATGAATTTATATAAAATTTTCATACATTCATTAGGAATTTATTTGATGAGTATGATGTGGGATCCATGAGTTTATGTGTTTTAGGCATATAAAAGTAGTGCAGGTGCCTTTAATTTATAAGGTGTGAGAGAGACTCTATGTGGGAGCATCTTTACGAATCTAGCCATTACTAGTGTAATAATCACAATAGTCACATCTAGGGAAAGATATATGTTATCATCATTATATTGGGAAAGGAATGAATAAACAACCTCACCTATATTGCCAAAATTTGATCATCATATCAATTGCTTGACATTTAAATTATGAAACTAGTGTGGTAACATGAGAGCTATAATTTGTAATTCTTGTATAGGGTTAGAAAGGAAAATATTCTACTGAAAAGTTTAGATAGAATAAAAAAATTCAAGATCATGAAATTTTGTTTGCTAGAGCACAAGATTGATGCCCATTTACTTTCTATGCATCAAATAGAGGCATAATAAATTGAGATCTCTCCATTTGATAACATGCCTTAGATGGTTCATTGAGTAGTATATGAATTATAGATCATTGATTCTCTATACTTTGTAAAATGTAGACCTCAACTTGAAGCTCAACTATTTTAATTAATGTAAGTGCGAAATTAAAAATTGGTGCTAAACGTGTTATTTTAATAGTTTTTATTTAGATTGATTAATTTTGAATGTGTTTATGATTTATCTTTAGAGTCAACATTTATTTAGTTTGGTCATGAGGCATAATTATGTGGTATATTTATCAATATAGCACTAAATATCAATGTTTTTTGACATATGCAATGAGATATTTTGTTATATCTATTTTTGGTCATATATTAGTAACTAACTTGTGATAATGACTGATTATCCATTTGGAAGATACTTTATCCTTCAAAACCCATATTTTGTATTAACTTCCCTTTTTGAGCATTAATTTTGATGTTATTTTTCTTAATTTGTTTGTATTAATGGAGAAATAGTGTTCTAACAAGTCTTAAAATAATTACTCCACCATTAATGAATAAAAATTTCATTTCCACTTAATGTTTCTTGTTTATTATTTTTGAATATCACTACACATTCACTTATATAGCCATAACTCGATTGTCCCTCACATGCTATGGTTATATTAAATCCCTTGTAATAACCTTTGCAATCAACATTGATGGTAAT
Source organism: Torreya grandis (assembly GCA_037957365.1). Taxonomy (NCBI): domain Eukaryota; kingdom Viridiplantae; phylum Streptophyta; class Pinopsida; order Cupressales; family Taxaceae; genus Torreya; species Torreya grandis. Next base: position 1,159,800 of record JARHVA010004532.1, on the reverse strand, counting down.
ACACAATCCTTCAAGGTATCTCCTAGGAGACACCTTGAAATAAAATTCCAACCATGTGTATGTTCAAGGTATCTACTAGGATAACCCTTGATGGTCCTACAAGACACTTCAAGGTATCTCTTAGAAGATACCTTCAAGGGAATTTTAGTAACATAAAGGTATCTCCTAAGAGATACCTTTCAAACATGCATAAGGAAACCCTTGAAGGTATTACAAGGCCATCAAAGGTAACTCCTATGAAATACCTTGAAAGAAAATTCCAATCATGTGCATGTTTAAGGTATCTACTAGGAAACCATTCAAAGGTAATACAAATCCATTCAATGTATCTCTTAGAAGATACCTTGAAATAAAATTCAAATCATTTATACATTCAAGGTATTTAGTAAGATAACTTATTGATTTGGGTTTTGTGCACACTTTATAATTTAATGAGGTGACCTCTAACATTTTAGGATCTCAATGGAGATAAGTTACACTTCAATACAGAAGTTAAAAGTATGGGTTAAACAACCAAGTGGTAGAATAGTAGGCCTAGCATGTAGATTGTTAACTAGATAGTTCATGTAGTGAAATGAATCCTAAAAGAAAATCAAACCTAAATGGGTGGTTAGATGGTGGATATTGATCTAAAAGTGGGTATATCATAAAATAAACTTTGAAAAGAGGGAAGGGTGGAGCATAAAATAATATTATATAGCCTCAAGGCTCACCCCATAGGTTGGTTTCTATTATGGACAACTATTTCTAGAACTGGTGTTTACTTCTTACAGTTGTGTCAAACTTATAGGAAAACATAATTAAATAGTCTAGGAATAAATCATAATAAACCTAATTATCTCAATCAAATATTTCTCCTCCTAGATTTTGTGTTGCACACCATTATTTAATATATTACAAATCTAATAAATAAGGTGTTTGTGACATCTCTAGCTTACACCTAGATGACTATACTAGAAAGAAAACACTCCTACACATGTCATAATGTTAACATAATTTTATCAAAAAAAATTTGATCAATGAAAAATGCTAACTTTTAATAGCTTTTACACGTATAGAATTAACATATATAAATGACAAAAATTAGAATTATCTATAACTTATTCCAACTTCAAATTATTAAGTTAACACAACCAAGAAAATAAAGCCTTAATAGAACATAGATGGGAAGAAAGAGCTTCAGCATAGTTGCATAAGCATCAAACTAATTTCTTCATGTATTGAGAAAATATATTCTAACCCTTTGTAATGAGGGATATACATTTATAAATAGACTTAGGGAGGGGTCACCTCATCCTCCAAGTACACTAAAAGTAATTGTTACATTTGAATTAGAAACTCAGTTCTAATTTTGGTCTTAAAACTGCATGTATGCATGTGTATAGTTAAATATCACTATGTATTAACATGAGTTAGCCTATAAAAAGTAACGCAACATGTGCATGCTCATAGATAGTCAAATAAATGTTTACATTTCAATGCTAAATACAACTAAACTATGAGTACAACAATTAGTTATTTTTACATGTATGTATACAAAATAAGCTAGTTGGATGTGGGCATAGTACTACTAACTATTAGAGGCACTGAGGTGGATGTTGGGATTAAATTTTAAGTTGAAGCACCAATTTATTTTTTTATTCCAAAACATGAAAGTGCCTATCCTTGAGGTCATTCTGATATGAAATAATATTTGTGTTCCATAATAGAGCTTTGTCCTTAGTTTTTATATTTTTAAAGTTTACTCCAAAAATTTCCACCTTAGTCACCTTCTTATAAAAATTAGATCAGCCTCAATATCCTACAATGAAATTCCTTGAAGACTTTTCTTCAAGTTATCATAAATCTATTGAAGAAGTTGATCAAAATTGATTCTGCTTATAAGCCTACTTTCTAAGTCTCTTGCCTATGAGAGCTTTAAATCTCCCAAGATCTACAAAATGAAAGCTTAATATTAATCATACTTCAACATTATTTCTTTGGCTATCATCATCTAATCTTTAGCTTATTGATTCTTGATGACTACCAAATTGAGATCATGTGAAGCCTCTAGTGGTGCCATTAGGGCAAGGTCATTGTATACCTTATTAGTGGTATAAATAATAAGTAAGTTCAACTTATTATCATCTTGATTTAAATAATATAATAATTTTAAAGTCTAAACTAAATGAGGGGTTAGATTTACCCTAATTTTAGTAATTTCTTCAATAATGTTCTACAATTCGAATGTAGTGTTCTAGAATTTAGTCTCAATTTTAAGAGGAACGTGAATTGTCTATTGTTGTTCCTTTGTTTGCATCAAAACATCAAATTTTTATTCCTTTACTTTCTATAATTCATGCTTGAGATATTACCTAGCCATTTTTATTCCCTTATGTAGTTCCAATAAGGCATCCTTATGTGGTTCAAGATAGGACTTGCGGTCCTCCACATAGGGGGATTACCCCAAATTATTGTCCTTTCTTTTAGATAAAGTAAAGACCTATTATCTCTCTTCAATGATAATCCCCCTCCCATTATTATCTTCTAGTTTTCAATATATTACCCTCTAAACACTCCTTTTAGATTTATCAAATATGAAACTCACTATAGGTAGATCTATGATTGTGAGGTTTGGCTTCTGGGATATTTTTTTAACCCTAAATCAACTACCTACTAAGTGATGACCAATTAGGATGGGTTTATTGGTTGAGTTTCATCAATGTAGTCTCAACCAATGTTTCTTCAAATGATTGATTTAAATATTATTAAAGTACTTGAATAGGAAGGGGGAGGCCAAACTATTTTGACTAGTCCATTTCCCCATGTTGAGGTAGTGGGTAGATAATATATATTGGTTTTTATTTCTAGATTTCTTTGAAGATGTCATAATGATGCATTGAGAAGAGTTGGAGGAATGCATTTCCATGTATATTTGATTATGTGATACATGAAGTTGGGAATTTTTCAATGCTCTTGTGAATTTCTTGGAGGCTTTCCTCTTGGCTGTAATGGGTGTTAGGGTAGTGGTATAAACAGTTATATAAGTAGTGGAGGTCACTGAAGATGTTAATATCGCTGATGGAATGGAAATAATCAGGAAAATAGAGACAACATGGATAGAGGAGACATCCTCTACCTTGGGAGTGACTAGGGGTGGTTAGGAAATGGGATAAAAAAGAATTGGATAAATTGCATAAAATGAAGAAACAGAGGAAATTGGAGTACTATAGATAAGAGATGTTGTCTCCTTACTTGATTGATTACCATTTAAAGGTTCCTTACCTTTAATATCATAGAGACTAAGGACTTATACTCTTTAAAACTCCTTCTCTTTATCTAGATTAATTTCTTCACTAATAGGCTTTCTTTTTATAACTTGTTGTTGAGCTGAGGAAGATCCTACTGGTTGTTCCTCAATAGTTGGATCATGTGGAAGAAGATGAGACTTTGGTTTCCCCTTATTAAAAATTGTGGTCATTTGAACTATGGGGAGGCCTTTTGAATTAGTTTAGATGAAACCTCCATACTTATAAGTTCTTTCATAGGTAGAGGATCTGGATGGTTTAGGCTCTCTAAATCTTAGGATTAAATGAAAATTGGATCTCCTTGAGCTCCTCCAAGTCCAAATTCAATTTTTTTGGGCTCCTTATTGATGGCCTTCAATTTTTAGGGAGCTTCTTGAGATGGATAAGAATCTATGGAGGCATATTGATCAATAAATATGTGTTACCCCATACACCTGGGGCTAGGATCCTAATTCATGCATCTACAATAGAAATAGAGGGATCTCCTTATATTATCTTTATATGTCATTTCATTAATCATTCCTTTTGTGCCCTTTCCAAGATGTGGGCATCATCTTTGGCAATTAATAATAGTAAATCATGATGATAGTGCTCATGTTGGTATGTAATACCTATACCCTTGATATGTTTTTGAAGCTTACCATGGGGATCCAAATTCCTATGAGGCAAGGTGGGAAATGAATAGTAGTTTCTCTTTTTTCACTTCTTCAAAGTGCCTCTAAATTTTAGCACATTAGGCCTATCATCAGATGATAACCATATAATGTAATTTTCTTCTTATTTAACAAATCCTTGTCTATGATCTACCATAGTTGAAATGATATTTCTTGTTATGCTAACTTATCTAGCATGTACTTGGAAAGACATAAGGGGTTGACTTTATTTCAATTTACCATCATCACTATGTAATTTGGGTATAACCAATAGTCACCCCATGTTGCCAACATGTCTAAAATTAATTTGGATACCCTAGGTAATGGGGCTTCATGAATTTCCTGACATACCTATGGGTACACATCTTATTCAATGCTAGTGATGTTCTTGATGTATGAAGGTTGCTTATCATTATGTAAAAAAATTTCTCCCATCCTGATGTTGATTATCTCCCCCAAGGTGAAGGTCAAGTATAAATTCATCATCATATATAATAATAGAACCCATTCTAGGTAAATAAAATGGATGCTTGGGAAACCATAATGTCTATTTAGGAGGTCTATCCCAATGTGAACCCCAATATTAAATATGATGATAGGTACAAGGTCCTTATCCATTTTTATGATAATATCTCTAGGGATTATCTACTTGCTTAATGTTTTGTTAACTAAATTATTTTATTTACACCATACAACCTCGTGTAAATCATAAGTGGAATTTGTAAATAGAAAATATAAATACCTTTGGAATGCATCTCCTAATGTGTAGGCTATGATAGTATTGTGTTCTACATGGTTAAAAAACTTATCTCCCTTTATCATGCTAGCAAAGAAGAGATCCCATGGTAGGTTTACGCATGGCATCACTTTGAGCTTGGCTACCAAGAAATGTAGTCCTTGTCATTTGAGAAGAAGTAGATCTACCACTAATTGATTTTGTTCTTGTGTTATGATTTCTTCTCTAATGTGGAAGTCTACTACATCAATGACATCCCACAAAGTTTAATATTTTGTGTATTGATCATAGAAAATGGTGGAGTCAAAAATAGTATCAGTGTATTTAGTGTAATCCTTTATTAAGAATTGTGATAGTGGAAAAAAAATTGGATGTTTTGGACAAAGAGGCGATGGTAAATTGACTGGGGATGATGGAAATACTTATATAGATGTTCAAAATAAAGAGGCCATGGTTAATTGACTAGTATTGGTTTTTAGAGTTTGATAACTTATCTCTACTAGATTCACTTTTATGATTCATATGTAGGTCGCTAGGGCTTATTTAAAAGGTAGAAATTAACTCAAAGTTCATTTTTGATGAGTGATTATGTCGATGGTCTAAAGTGCTTGACATAGCCTTAACATTTAATTTTAGTTCATACACCATAATGTCTAACGTCTGTAAATTATTTTTACTTGTGAAATTCAAATTTTAACACTTTATTTGATAGGTATGCCACATCAATATATTTTGACAAGTGTTTTTAAGTATTATTTTTTTGATTTATTGGTTATGCCATGTAGGTTTTAGGTAGTCAGGGATCAATTTTTTTGTTGGTACCAAATTGACCAATTCTGACAAATTGAGGATTTTAAACCCAAAGTCCAAACAAAAATATTGATGACCAAATGCATCATATGATGAATACCCATTGATAAAATTTTGTGCACTTTATTTGAAAAAAAATCATAATGACCAAACTCATCTACATTGAAGCATTACTCTGACCAATTCTAGTGAATTCGGCACTCTAAACATAAAGTCCAAACAAACATTTTGATGACCAAATGCATCTTATGGGTAACACTTACTAATAACCTTTCATGCACTTTTTTCCAATAAATATATTGACAACTAAACTCATTTTCATCAAAGCACCAGTCACAAGTACAAAAAAGAAATAATGAACATTTTTACCGAAGATAAAAATCTTGAAGATCTAATTGTTGACCATCAATTCCAAATCCTAAATTATAATGTAATTTCATGAAGGGAAAACTCTTGAACATAAATGTTGAACACAAAATCTAAGGACAAAATAGTGGCAAGGCAAAAATCTACCATGTAAATGCAGAATATAAAAGCTAAAGACCAAATTTATAAATAAAAAGGAATTGGAAATAGAACCTATAAGAAAAAACTTTGAAGACCAAATACCTAATTGGCAACTTGCTAAAGAACTAGTTTTATAACACTTTTATCAAGGACTGAGTTAAATTGAATGAGAAATCCTAAACAATTTCACCGAACAAAGCTTCTAAAGACTTGAGCCAAAAACTAAATAGTGAAGGTAAAAATATAGGATTTTTAAAGAGCCAAAATTGTGAACAAAATTCTTGAATACTTTGGCCAAATATCCAATTTTAAAAGCCAAAATGCTTATGTCCAACAAAAAAATGTGCAAATACAGAACTTCAAAAAGTGATTAATAATTTATTCCAAAATGTAAAACACATTCGCTTATATTTCTTAGATGGTGAAATTTAGATGTAACATTTAATATTGATTACAATGAAGAGCATATAGAAAAGACTTGGACTTATACAAGGCATAATGGGTCCCTATTCTAGAAAATCATAAAGGGGTGAGTTGAGTACAATAGAACCCTTGAAGAAACTACAAGAACCTTCAAGGTATTTCCCAGAAGATACCTTGAAAGACATTATAGTATATTCAAAGGTACTTTGAAGGTATCTCTTAGGAGATACATTTAAAACATGCATAAGTGTACCCTTGAAGGTATTACAATCCATTTCAAGGTATCTCCTAGGAAGAGAGAAAATTCCAATCATGTGCATGTTTAAGGAGTCTAATAGGAGACCCCTTGAAGGTATTACAAGACCCTTGAATATATCTCCTTACCTTAAAGGTCCTTATAGTACCTTCAAGTCTACCCTAATGCATGTTTTAAAGGTATGTCCTAACAAATTATGTCAAGGTAGTACTTATTCCAAAATTCTAAATTATCTTAACAAGATCATATTTCATAAGCAATCACTGAGAACTATCAACTAGAATTGCTATGACAAATTATTCATTAACAGAACATAAATAACTCACAATAGAAAATTTAAAATAGCTAGTTTATAAATTAAATATCTAAGATACTAGATAAAAGACAAGAAATGGAAGAGTCTAACATACAATACAAACTTGTAGAATAATATGGAAGATACCTTGAAACTCTTAGGTTCACCACAGAGGTTCCAATCACATACATGATCCTAAAATATAAGTAGCTAATCATTTTCCATGTTTTTGCTCAAAACCACAATTGCTCAATATCAATTTGTATACTTTTAAAATACATGGTTGAATGTTGATTTAACTAGATATTTTTCTCTATTAGGCTATTATGCTCTTATGCATGTTTGAAAGGGATCTTCTAGGTGATACATTCAAAGTAGGATGAAATGAGGATTGAAGTATGTAGTATATGATATTAAAAGCTATTATTTTTTTGGATTGACATATAAAGTGTCATTAAAAAAATGTGCTATACATTACCTTATTAACATATTTAGGTTTTAATACATCTCCATGCTTACGTTATGATATAAATAGAGATTTATCTCCTACATATAGATATAGACTGGATTGATTTTATAAATAACCCAATTAACAAATATTCACATGTATTTTGAAAATGTCCAAGCTCAAAAATCATATGTCAATGGCTTTCTAGTGTGGATTCTATGTTTCACTCATCAATAATGGTAAGGTCATTGGTGAAGGAAGAATACATAAATTTCTAGTTCTAGATGCTGACTCTTTAGAATCAATAAATCTTACTTCCACATGCGACAATGAGTAAGTGCCTATTGAATGTGTAAGTTTTTAAATAGTTTTAGTAATATTGGGGTTTTATTCCTAATTTACTTAAAGGGTCTAGATTGATAAATCAATAAATAACATGTAATAAATAAGCTATTGATTTTTTAAATTTATTTGTAATTAGAGATTTTCTAAAAATGGTAATAAGAGGGAGAAAATAAGACTTAGATTAAACTATACTGATCTAATTATGATAAGCTCTGATATTTACCATGTACACCTAAGATACTATCACAAATAGGATTCAAACTTTCATTTTCTAATTTGATAGTATCACCAAAGGTGGATAAGAGTGGCACCAGTGTTGTATTCTTTATCTAACACTATTCTCCTAAGGATTTGAGCTTTTTGGGTATTACTCAGAAAATATGTGTGACCCTGTCTATGAATTATGAGGCCTCACTATTAGTAATGCTCCATGTAGAGATGATTTTCTTCATTTATATACCTTCAATGTACTTAAAAAAACATTGAAAAATAGGGAAAAGGGGTTAGTGTGTGTAAGATGCACTATGCGTGCTTTAAACTCTATGTGTGGGCATGCTTCCTATATACCAATACTTTGAAGAGGGAACAAACCATATTGTGTTCTCCCTTTGAAATTGCTTCATAAAATTTTGATATAAGAATGCAATAAATTCTAAATTAGATGTGCTTAAGGATGTCTAAGGACTGATGCAAAGATTTAGATGTGCTTAGGATTATACTAGATGGTTGTATGTAGAGAATAGGTAAAATTTCATGAGTGGTTTCTGTTATATTCTTGCTTGCTTGATAATGTTTGACATCACTTTCCCAATGATCTTTGAATGGGTTTTTATAGGGATCTATTAGTCATGGATTAGATTTGCTCATGTTAGGCTGACAAAGAGAAGGATGGGGAACCAAAATAATTTGACTATTGGACCCAAAAATGAGCTTGGACAATGAGAGTGGCATTGGTGTTATTATCTTAGTGTGTTTCTATTGTCCTAGGTAGATAGGACCTAGAGGATGGATTGGTCATGTAAAGAGGGTCCTGGCTTAGTTGGGATCTGGTTTGAAAGGTTTTAGATGATTGGTAATTAGTGAAAACAAGCATATGAGGGACATGAGAGAAAGAAAGAGGGACCTATGGGTTGGGTGTCATTATCCATGCTCAAGTTAACAATTTTTTCATTTTATATGATTACATTTTCCCCCTTTTATTCTAGTGATGTAGAAAAGTGAAATACTAGGATAAAGGAAAAATAGAAAGCATACCTAAACTTACCTCTAAGGGTGAAGCTCATGAAGTTGTGTGATGTTTTGTGTGCATAAAGAGAAAGAAAATTTTGAAGTGTATATATGAAAGTAAACACAAAGAGTAAATTAGTTCTTACTAGATATTTTATATCTAAAACAAGAATGCACATAGCTAGGTAAGAGAGAGGAGAAGATAAAGGAACAAATACAATTATCTAGGTATGTGAACTAATATAAAACCTATTATGATGCTGAGTGATGTTGAGTAATGTTGGATGTGTGTTGTCCCAAGAGTAATATCATGAAATGACCTGAGTGCTCAATTTCACAAAAGGTGGCTCAAGAATGTAAAGGTTGTCCCTTTAGATCCATTGTCACCCACTAAGTGAATCTAGGTGGTCATACATGTGTTGATCGATGTTTGGACTATGTGTCTAATCCTTATAGATAGGTGGCTCAAGAATACAAAGGATAGCTAGTCCTTTAGCTCCAACATTGCCCACTAAATTAAGCTATAAACTAATACTAATATAGAATGTGTATCATATGAGATGGCTCTTGAAGCCCATAAATGTACTATGATTTGATAATGTTGGTGTGGATAGCTAAATATATTCTAGAAACTAGGTCACTCTTAGCCATTCTAAAAGATGGAGATTAGGCTTATATGAAAGCCACTCTAAAATTTAGAATCTAGCTTATGTTTAAGCCACTTGGGAACTCAATAACTTGGAAGATAGGATAATATGAAATCCAAACCAAAATGATGCCAACCACTTATAGATGGAGTAACACATGTAATTTCTGATAATGCTTGGGTAATGCTAAACTTGGAAAGAAAGAAAACAAATGTACCATTAACATTACCCCTAATTAGTAGTGTCTAAAGCATGGATTTAGATCTAGAAGTTATACTAATTACCCTATCTAAAATTGGATGTGAGAGCTAGCATGCCACACATGATTCCCCCTATATTTGGATTCTTTGAGAAAATTGTATTAAAATTGCTAATTTTGGTCTAAACTATAGCTGACAAAATTTTAACTAAACTTACCTTTCTATCTATTTATAGAAATTTTGGTTTTTCTACTATTTAGACAGGAGCACTAGAAATGGATAGTAGCACCACGAGCACTATAGTCTAATCTTGGTGTTGTTGTCCTAGGCCAAATTTGATGACTATTCTAGATTCTTGACTATATATCTAGTCTATTCTAATTGGTTTAATGTCTAGATACTATTTTAGGTGTTCTAAATGCCACTATTTTGATCATTATGAGCTTTGATCTCTATGACAAAACCCCTATTTTCCCCCCTCTTTTGAGCATAGGAATGAAGACCCTACAATGACTAGCCTTAGAATAAATAGCCTTGCAAGTGTGTTATACTACAAAGATACATGATATAGTAATGATAATCAAAAATACATCTCAAGATATAACATGATTTGTATTAAGATATTGTTAGATTAATAGGGGTATGCCTAGATATATGTAATAATGTATTGGCATGTGTAATTTACTAAACTAGAATATAAAGTCTAAGATCATGGAATTGTAAAGAATCGAAAAAAATCAAGCAAAAAAAACACAAGGAAAAAGGCATGAAGCATACAAGAATGGCCAGGGGACCAAGAAAATAAGGGACATGGGTGCATGTCACTCAAACTGGAAAGTAAGCATACAAGGCATGTTCAAATGCCACATACACATATAATTGTAATAAGAAAAATTGACATGGAAGGCATAATCACATAGAGGGGTATAGGAAAAAGATATTATAAAATGTCCTAAGGTAAACAAATGAATAAAATTAAAGGGTAATGGTAAATTTCCTAAGGCACATTTAGGAAACAAACAAGGACTGGGAAATACAAATGATCTAGCTACACTAAGCAAAAAAAACAAAGCCTGTAAGGAACTAGATGTGCAATCACATCTAATTAATCAAAGATGGAATAAAATTATGTAATAGATGTTAGTAAAAGACTATGTATATTCTAAAAAATACATGTGTTATATACTAATGAGTATCAATAGAGTAATATGTGTAAAATAGTAAGTAATGTTGGGGTTTTATTCCTAATTTAGTTAAAGGGTCTGAATTGATAAATCAATAAATAACATGTAGTAAATAAGATACTAATTTTTGAAATTTATTTTTAATTAGAGATTTTCTAAAAATAGTAATAAGAGGGATAAAATAAGACTTAGCTTAAATTGTGTTGATATAACTAAGATATGATCTGATATTCACTATGTAGACTTTAGACACTATCATAAGCAAGATCATAACTTTCAATTTTTGATTACATAGGAGCACCAAAGGTAGACAAGAGTGGCATTGGCACTTTAGTCCTTATTTGGTGTTTTTGTCTTGAGGATCTGAGCTTTTTGGGTTTTGCTTGATAGGTCCATGTGACCCTATCTGTGAATTTGTGAAGCCCCATTATTAGCAATGCTCCTTATAGAGCTGATTTTCTTTATTCTTATGCCTTCAATGTAATTGAACAAAACTTTGGAAAATATGGAAAAGGGGTTAATGTGTGTAAGATATAATGGAAATGCTTCACACCTTGTGTGTGGGTACACTACTTACATACCAATACTCTGAAGAGGGATCAAGCCATATGTAGTTATCCATTTTAAAGTGATTCATGCAATTTTTATATGATAATGCAAGAAATTCTAGGTTGGATGTGATTAAGGATGGATAGGGACTGATGTAGAGATTTATATGTGTTTAGGATTGTACTATATGGCTATATGTAGAGAATAGGGAAGATTGTCTAAGTGGTTTCACTTGTATTCTTGCCTGCTTGATAATATTTGCCAACACTTTCTAAGTGATCTTTGAATGGGATTTTATAAGGATCTATTTGTCATGGATTGAATTTTCTCATGTTAGACTGATAAGGAGAAGGATGGGGAATTAGAATAAATAGATCATTGGGGAATGAAATGAGTTTGGACAATAGTGTCAAAAGTAAACATGAATGGTATTGGCACTATTATCATATTATGGTGTTATTGTCTCGAGCAAATGGGACATGGGGGGATGGATTGGTCATGAAAAGAGGGTCCTGGCTCATTTAGGATCAGGTCTAGAAGGCTATCAATGACTAGGAATCAGTGAAAACAAACCTATGAGGGTCATGAGAGTAAGTAAGAGGGAACTATGGGTTGGGTGTCATTAGCTATGCTTAAGTTACTAATTTTTACATTTTATATGACTATAGTAATTGTAAATGTGACAAAAGCTTTTGATCCTAGTCTACCACTTACATTTCTTAGATCTTTGTGGATAATATGGGGATGTAGTTGAAACTTTTACTATATGGAACACAATAATGATGCAACACATCATAGATAAGTTTTATATATAAAATGATATGGAATGAGGACAAAATAATTTCAATTCAATTATGCATATAAAACTATTATAATAGGAAAATCCTAGCTTGGTTTTCTTTGTCTTGATATATTAATGACCCTACCCCATTACATAGCCTAAGAAAAACATTTATTGGGAAAAGGGTACATTTATTACCCAAATTTACAACTCTTGTAAATGATATAAAATTTGCTTTTGGTTATGTTTAATTTAGATAACCAAGAGATATTTTGGTTGCATTCCTCTTCCAATGTTATAAAATGAATTAGGAATTTACATAAGGCATGTTCTACAACATTGTGAGAGTTTCAATAATAATAGAAATAAAACATCTATCATTAGATGGCCTTGCAGTGAGATAATGAACATGGAATGTAGAGAAATGAATTTAACATACATGATACCAAAGGAGAAAAAATTGGAAATGTTTGGGAAGTAGTGGATACTTAAGTCATTCCTTTCATGACATTCCTAGAGTAAAGGCATGCAAAAAAATTAACTCATGCCTACAACTACTAAGGCCAAAAAATAAATCAGCCAAACACTTCACATAGACAAGTGGAGAATGATGAAAGCATAAATAGTGAGATTACAAAAGTGTAATCAAATAAATGTTATACCAAAAAAAAAAATTCAATCAGGATTATCATTTTAGATGCTAAAATCTACAAGGACAATTTTTTTTATTCCACCATAACAGATAGGAGGAAACATGTATTGGGTTCCCTTTTTATTGGTTTGTTTAAGAAAAATAAAAACAAAACTACCATTAATTTTTAGGGTATTGATATCTCTTTGGAATATTGGATTAAAATATATTTATTGAAGAGAAGTATATTTTTTGACATTTAAAATTATCACAAAAATAGGGAATGAAATGCATTCCATACAAGGATGTTTAGACAAAAGATAAAATAGAAGAAAATGCCAGCTAAATATTTGTTGGACTAATTTGTGGATTATTTTATATATATTTCTCTAAGACTTACATGATAGGTACATATATATATCTCAAGATAAAATGTTACACATCTTCTAGCACTTTTCACTCAATAACTTCTAAGGCACCACATCAATGCACAACTATCATATATGGAATACAAACCAATATCCTAGACAAAATTCAATAACATGTGGATAAATAATTTTCATGATATTACCATTGCCAAGTATAATTAATTTGTAATGTTTGAAACATGTATCTTGTTGACTCAATAATAATTATCTAGGTCCCTCTCTATAGATTAAAAAGATCGTATAGATCAAAAATTTGTTCTAGAATCAAATGAGATTATTTATGCAATACAAAATTATTACACACATAAATTAATGTCAAACCAATACCCATAAGAATTCCTTAGGTTCATGCATGACAAGGTGGAACCTCATAAAACATTCATGCCAATGATAGTGATAAAAAGCATGGTTACCAACATAATAGTAGAGTTGTCAATGTTAGGGATTATAACACATGGTCATGGTGCAAGTGGATAAGGTCATTTTTGTTTATTGTATATTCCTAGAAGTTCTACCTTTACTAGCACCTAATTGAAAAATTTATTCAATTATATGAAAATAATAATAGAAAATACTTATGAATATTTAATATATAATCTTAGATATTCAAAATATCCATTGGATGATGCACTTTTATCTAATAATTACTACCCTAATTACATGATGTACATAGAAGAAGCACAATCAATTGGTACCTTGAAGAAACTTCCTTCTAGGTTATGCCTTAAACGAGATAATTAATTTAGGGACAATAAGAATAGGTACTTCCTTCCATCCATAATAATATTTAAAAAAAAAATCTCTAACCTTAAATGGAACTAAATGTAATTCTATTACATTTAGAAATTAACAAGATCATGTTTTTTATATGGGTTTGTGTTGGAATATTTATCTCTCCTTTTCTACAAAGGTATTTTGCTTGTCTTGATGTTGGATTTATCCCAATAGGACATACACATGAGGAAATCAATGGTACATTTAGAAACCTATATAAATGTATAAAGAAGAAAGATGTATGAAGTGTGATAGAGATGATGGATATCTATTGGACATATAAAAATACAACGAAATTCATGCCCTATTTGACTGAAAAAGTAATATATTTAAAGGACTATGTTAATATTTACTATCTAAATGGAAAAAAATGAAAACGTAGGGTTGACAAAAGCTCAATATTTTTTTATATGCATTCAACAAGGTTAGCCCACTATGTGTTTCAAAAAATCTATAAGAGATATAAAATGGTCTTCACTGATTAAATTATGGGGAATAAAATAAAATGGTGAGCCAAATGTTTTGTAAGGTAATCAGATGAAAATAATTTTTAAAAAAATTGAAAAATAGAGAAACATCACAAGATTCCATTGTTTCAAAAGTCTCAAATAAAAGTAGAAAAAAGGGTGAAAAATAAATTAAATATAACCTAATTAATTATGTACAATAATTCAATGAATTTGGTTTCATCAAAAATAGTAAGCGGAAGGATCTATCATATTACTTCAAAAATATCCATGACATAATGAAAGAAGACATGTTTCATTTTGAAGTTGAATGTACAAGGGATGTTTGGCCTAGAACTAACCATGACATACCGTTATATAGAGATATACACAAAATTATTAATGGTAGGACCCTTGATTTTGGATTGGAATCTACATATACATATGTTGGTTCAATAGGTAAAATAAAAAAATCATTTGATCCAACTCAAGATGTGCAAAATGGAGATATGTTATTTGTTAGACCTAATAATTATATAGGAATGAACTATATAATATGGGTTACTAGAGATTAAA
This sequence comes from Torreya grandis, assembly GCA_037957365.1. NCBI lineage: Eukaryota > Viridiplantae > Streptophyta > Pinopsida > Cupressales > Taxaceae > Torreya > Torreya grandis. The sequence continues at coordinate 1,144,597 of JARHVA010004532.1, read as the reverse complement.
GAAATATTAATATACTAAAAAAAAATGGAGATATAGAATGAAGCATCAAAATAGCTTGGTTAATCCCATTTCATCTAGGAGAAAAGATGCAGAAGAAGTAGAAATTTATTCAGGTGATTTGGATAAGAAACAGAAGACAAAACCAACTAACACCTCTTTACCATCCATTCTTATAGATAGTATCATCTATGTTTGGAAACCCAATAAAAAATGGAGAATTCAAATATTTGTTCTCACTGAGTTTTTGAAATGCATTATAATAGAATAATTTAATGCATTATCACATTAGGTACTTTAAAAAATAACATTAAAGGATTGGGAACTATTGTTTTATTTCATGACATAGGCAAATTTGAAATGGTGTTTCCTTAATTTTGGAATGAGAAATATGAATGTTTTTTTCAAAATTTAGGCCATTTTTTGGGAATGTAAAATGTTTTATTGGATTCACTTAGGAGATTCCTTATTGTTTGATTTGCTTTTTGAGTGTCTTTTAGTGGCATTTTACATTTTGGGTCTTGGAAAATACACTTTAACATTTGTATTTTATATTTTATACTACAAAAATTTAGTATTAGGAAATTGTGCATTTGTAAAAGGTCTTTGGCATTTGACTGTTAGAATTTTCACTTCTCATTATGAAAAATTCAAAATGGTCTTTAGCTTTTATGTAATCCAAATAGAATGTTCACTTTTTTTGAATCATGAAAAGGTCTTCAAATTTTCAAATTTTCAAATTACACTTGGCATTTTATATCCTTCAAAATTTTCTTATAAATTTTCACATCAAAATTTACTATTCAATATTTGTGCATTGAAAAATACACTTCGAAATTCCCATGTTTGTGAAATGGTCTTCAGGGTTTATACCTCATAATTTCTTACTTCAGTATTTGTGTCCTAACGTTTTTCCACTTTATTATTATTATTATTATTATTATTATAGTTTTTTAGAAATATCTTTGGGTTTTATCCTTGGCATTCTAACTATCAACAATAAAAACTAGGAATTCAACATTTATGCATCAATAATTTTTATTTTGCATTTACATATCAATAAATGGTCTTTGAATTTTAAGTTTTTCAAATTACACTTTTATATTTTAAGTCTCATAAAATGGTCTTAGACAAATCAACACTCGCAAATCCTATCTATCATAAACTCAAAGTTTTAATGGTCGAGTGCCTAAGATCATGCCATGGCATAATCTCGGTGATGTAAATTTAATATTCTATAACTATGAATTCTCAAAAGGTCCTTGTCATTTTAATATTAGAACACACAATTTGTATTTTGATTATTTCAAAATGGTATTCAACATTTACGTATTCCAAATATCATATTCACATTTTATGAATAATGAAAATGTTTTCATATTTTTGGATTTTTAAATTACACTTCACATTTTACATCCTTCAAAATGGTCTTCAAAATTTTCACATCAAAATTTAGTATTCAGCATTTATCCATTATAAAACACACACTGGCATTCCCTTTCTTTTGAAATGGTCTTCTAGGTTTATACCTCAAAATTTCCCACTTTGGTATTTGTGTCCCAGGTTTTTTACACTTTGTTGTTAAGGTTTTGAATAAAATTCTTCAAGTTTTTTGCATTTTCATTCTACGCATAGACAATCATAATTGGGCATTGGAAATTTAGGCATCAATATTTGTTCTTTGACATTTATATATCATTAAATGGTCTTCAACCTTCAAGTTTTTCAAATTACAATTCACATTCCAAGTCTCATAAAATGGTATTCAGAAAATCAACTCTCACAAATCATATCTATCTTAAACTCAAAGTTTGAATGGCCAAGCACCCAAGATCATGACACATGGCACAATATTTATAACTTAATTGTGCATAAGGATGAATAGTCAAAATAAAATTTATGAACAATTTAATCATTTGATATTTTTTAGATGAAGGCGTAATTTCCACCTCTATTACCTTATTCCTTATAAAACTTAGCTTAGCTTAAATACCATCCAATAAAAGTCCCTAAAGACTTTACTTGAAGTCTACTGAAGAAGTTGATCAAAATTGGTTCTTGTTATATGACTACATTCTAAGTCTCTTGCTTGTGATATATTTAACTCTCCCAAGATCTAAAAAATGATAGATTAATGTTTTGTATACTTATGCATTATTACATCAGCTCTTATGATCAATCCCAATCTTTTTGAGTCTTGATGACTACAAAGTTGAGAGAATTTGAAGCCTCTAGTGGTGCCATCAGGAAAAGGTAGTTGTATGTCTTATTAGTTTTATAAATAACAAGTAATTTCAACTTATAATAATATTTCTTTAAAGAATAAAATGATTTGAGGGTCTTAACTAAATGAGGGGTTAGATTTTCCCTCATTTCAATAATGGCTTCAAGAATGTTTTACAATTTGGAAGCAGTGTTCTAGAATTCAGTTTCAAATTTAGGAGGAACATGAACTATCTATTGTTATTCCTTTATTTGATCCAAAGATTGAAAATGTTTTTCCTTTACTTGATATAATTCATGTTTGAGATCTTACCTAGCCATATTTTTTCCCTCATGCATCCCCAGTAAGACATCCTTTTGTGTCTCAAGATAGGACTTGTAGTCCTCCACATATGGGGACTACCCCAATTTCTTATCCTTTCTTTTAGATAAGGTAAATACCTAATATGTATATTATAAGATAATCTCTATCTTAATATTATCTTCCAATTTTCTCTTTATTACCCTTTAGACACTCCCTATAGATTAATCAAATATGGAACTTACTATAGATAGCTTTGTGATTATGAGTTTTGGCTTTTGGGAAATCTTTGACCATAAATCAGCTACCCATTAAGCGATGACAAATTGGTATGTGTTGATTTGTTAATTATCCTTAGTTTTAGTCTCAACCAATGGTTATTCATATGATTATTGCAAAGCCTCTCCAATTACATTGTTTGGAAGTGAAGGCCAAATGATTTTAGACTAGTCCATTCCCCTATGTTGAGGAAGTGGGTGGATGGTGTATATTGGTTTATTATTTATATATGTTTCTAAATATGACTCAATGGTGCATTAAGAAGAGTTGGAAGAAGTTATTGGAAATTCTATTTGAGTAGATGATACATGAAGTTGGTAACTTGTCAATGCTCACTTTACTTTCTTAGAGGCTTTATTTTTGGCTTTAGGGGGTGTTGACACAGTGGTATATGTATCTATATAAGTAGTGGAGGTAATTGAAGATGTGAATATAAATAATGGAGTGTAAATATTTAGGAAAATGGAGACAACATGGGTACAAGAAACATCCTCTACCTTTGGTGTGACTAGGGGTGGTTGGGAAAAGGGATCAAGAGGAACTAAATCAAATAGATAAAGGGAAGCAAAAGACAAAACTGGAGTAGCATAGATAAGAGTTTTTTTCTACTTACCTAATTGATTTCCATATAGATGTGCCTTATATTTAATGTCTTGGAGGCTAAGGACTTTTACTCTTTACAACTGCTCCTCTTCATCTATATCTCTTTCTTCACTGATAGGATTTCCTTCTATAGCTTGTTACTAAGATAAGGGAGCTCTTGTTGGTTATTCCTCAATAGTTGGGTCCTTTAGAAGAGGATGGGACTTTGGTTTCCTCTTATAATAGATTATAGTCTTTTCAACTATGGGGGAGGCCTCTTGAATTGGTTCAGATGAAACCTCCTCACTTGTAAGCTATTAAATAGGTGGAGGAGCTAGATGGTCTGGGCCCTCTAAATCTAAAGAGTCAATGCAAATTGGATCTCCTTGAGCTCCTCCAAGTCCATCTTCAATTTTTTTGGGATCCTTATTGATAGCATTCAATGTTTAGGTAGCTTCTTGAGATGGTTATCCTTATTTTGATAATGGTTATGGAGGCATGATGATCCATAAATCTGAGGTAACCCATCTACTTGGGGATGAGAGCTTAACTCACATATTTATAATAGAGATAGAGCATTCTCCTTGTATGATTTTAGATGTTCTTACCTTAATAATTCTTTTTGTGTCCTTTCCATGACATAGGCATCATCTTTGTCATTCAAAAATAGGAAGTCATGATCATAAGGATCATGTTGGTATGGAATATCTTTACCCTTAATATGCTTTTTAATCTTACCATGTGGATCCCAATCCCTTTGAGGCAAGGTGGGAAATGAATCATATTTTCTCATTTTTCCTACTTCTCCAAAGTGCTTCTAAATTGTGTGTCAGAATCATTATATCATTATATGATAACCATATAGTGTACTCTTATTATTTTTTTTGTCAAATATGTGTCTATGCTCTCCCATAATTTAAATGTTATTTATTGTCTGCTAGCTTATCTATCACGTACCTGGGAAGATGTAAGAGGCAGAATTTATTGCCAATGACCATAATAATTATGTAATCTAGGTGTAACCAATAATCACCCCATGGTGCCAACATATCTACAATTGACTTGGCTACCCTGGGTAGTGAGGCTTCATAAATTTCCTAACATATCTATGGGTGCACATCTTCTGTAATACAAGTATTCTTATTGATGAATGTATGTTTCTTATCTTTGTGTAAAAATTATTATCCGTTCTTAATGCTAATTATCTACCTCAAGGAAAAGGTCAAGCCTCAAGTCATCATCATATCCAATAATGGAACCCATTCTAGGTGAAGAAAATGGATGCTTGGGAAACCATATAGTCTATTTAGGAGGGATATTCCAATGTGAACTCCCATATTAAGATTGGTGATATGTATGGAGTCCTTATCCTTTTTGAAGATACTCTCCCTAGTGATTAACCACTTTCTCAATGTTTTATTAACTAAATTATATTATTTCCACCCTATTACCTTATGTAAATCATAAGTGGAATCTATAAATGGAAAAGATAAATACGTTTGCAATTCATCTCCTAAGATGTAGGCCATGATGGTATTATGTGTAGACACTGGAAATATGCACACCTTAATTATAAATTTTGAGGTATCCCTTGAACACTTTGGGATCCTCTTAGGACCAATATAACCCTACAAACCCTAATAAAGATCATCCATATCCAAGTTTGAATTTAACTAGCTTAACTTTACCTTTTAACCCTTTTTAACCCTTCATACTTGACCGTTAATGATTAGGTTAATTGTTGATGGTGACCTTAACCATCAGTGGTGAGGTTATACCTCCATAACCAAAAACATGTGACTCATCTACTTTGTTTTTTCAATTATAAGTTGTCTAAATCCTATTACGAGTCTTTACCTGGATAATTTATAATTAGGTAGCCTAGTTGAAACTTCACTTCCACCTCTTTCTTATGACTATATGAAGAGAGGAGTTGGGAGGTGAAAAAAATCTATAATTATCAGCAAGAGCTTGTGGATGTAGGAGTTTCTTTCTTGTAGGTCAATCACCATCAATAATCCAACATTCTAGCAATCATATGAGAGAGTTATTTATTATTTCCTCTCCACCAAAGTTTTTAGGTGCCATTATTCTATTATAATCAAGCTAGATTCCACCAACATGCTAACTTCCTTAACCATCCACCCAATCAACTTCTAGTAAGTCAAGTACTTATTTCCTAGCATTAAACTACTTTATTTACATTTCAAAAACAACCCAAACCTTACCCATCTCACATAATTTATCTTTTGGATCCTATCAATTATCAATTTATCAACCCAAATCTTCACATAGTAACCATCAATGGTTGTCTCAATCATCGATGGTCTACCAAACCACCAATGGTCACCTTGACCACTGGCATCCATCTCAACCATCGATGGTCATTATGGCACCAAAAACTAGAAAGTTTATTTCACCCACCAACACCCAATTAAACCTATTTTTTTGTGTTCTTGCTCATTGATAGACCCCTTTCTATTTTTTTGAAGCATACCCCAAACCTTTAATACTAGTATTCATTAGCTTATTACTAATTTAATAATTTATAGTCTATTTTATTAGCAATCACCCTTGTATTCAATTTTAGTATCTTTTGATCATTGATACAAGTACCTTTATTTTCTTTTTATAGACTTAATTATTTAAAACATGTGGATTGACAGCCCCTAAGGAATATTTTGCTTTTAGGATCTATCAAATATGTCTAACAAATAAGTTTTCTTTAGTGATTTATTATCTATAAGTCATCCTCTCAATCCAAAGAGGAGCTCCTCATAATATTCTAATTTAAGGTATACACTATCAATCAAGTTTTTCAACCATACCTATATTTAGTTTCTCTCTTCCATAATAAGCAAGAAATTCAATGAAACATTATAGCATGCCCAATGTGACATTTATGTCTTTACTTGGATTATTTTTTTCTTGTATTCTCTCTCTATTATTTTCTCATTAACAAAATCAAAAGTTTATTTTGGGCTTAAAACTAATTGCATACATCAATTGCTTGAAAGTTTAGTTCACATAGCTTAAATTAAAGGCAAATTTATCTATCGTAGCTTCACTCTTTATTGCACACACCTAAATGAAACCAATTTCACCAATTAAACATCAAACAAACTTGAGACAAGGCCTAACTAGGATTTCATCACCTAGTATTAGCCTTATCTTTTCTTGGTGATCCTACTTGGAGGTCATTACCAAGGGGAGGACCAACTCAGCTCTCTGGTTGAGTATAATATTTGGACATCAATATATTTTGTCTAAGAACCTGACACCCTTATCACTATGGTTTGTGAAGTGAGGGTTATGTCCCAATACTAATCCAAATATTGATTCCAATACATATCTCTTTTTAGTGCCTAAATATAACCTAAAACCAACCTAAGATTTCATCTTTAGTACCTGCTCTACAAACTAATTTCAGTCACATACCTTCTTAAGGCATAATCCAAAAGTGAGACTAATTCAAACTCTATAGCTTAACATATAATTTAGAGTGTGACTTGATTTATTTGATCATTCTTATCTTCTCTTTGTTTGAGTAATAAGGTTGTTTGTGATTTTTTTCTCTCCTACCTTACATGGTTCTTACTTGCCAGTAGTGAAGAGACCTTGTAGAGCAGAACCCATCACCAAATCAACCTACCTCTTTAACCTCTTCATCCATGGATTATACCTCCAAACCAATAGACTCTCCTTACCCTTCATAGATTCCTACCTTCCCTTAGGAGGTTCCTCAAGGAGATAGATTTTTATGCTTTCCTAGACAATAATCTTGTAGCCTTACAACATTACCTCAAAACTAAATATTACCATATTTTGGATCCAACCCCATCCATAGATCCACCTTATGGCATGCCTTTCCATCTCATGGAGAGCACCTTGATTTCCATAGTTACTACTCAATTGTTAACCACATAGGCTTCCTTATTAATGAACAACCCATTTAAGACTACCATTGAAAACTAACCAACCCAAACTACCACTACCATTATACCTTCTACTCCTAACAACCACTCCTATACCATAGGAGTGCTTAACTCTAGCACTATGAGCCTTCCTCTAGTTCCCTTCAACCCATCACCACCACTCCACTTCAAATTCTTATGGTGTCCATACCTTCTACATTTCCACTAATTAGTAAAAGGGTCACTACCCTTCCATTGGTCACCATTCTTATCCAAAAGGTATCCCTTGGACCAAAATTTGGCTACATCCCTAATCTACAAGGGAATGCCCCCAATACCCAAATACATACTTCTACATACCCTTATGCATCTTCCACACAACCATTGACCTCCACTTACCCATATGTGGCAACTTTCTAACCTTATACCCACTATTTATGTGTCTCTCAACCACCTCAACAATATGCATCTTACAAGCCTTCAATTACACAACCCCAAGTAGACGTAATGAAGATGCTTATGGATAAGATGACCACCCTAGATTCATCTTTCTCAAGTGCTCACAACATCTTATCATATGACCAAATTTGTAACAAGCCTATCCATCCATCCATACCTATCAAGCCATATACTCCCCAATGGGAACTTCCCAAGTTATTTAAGTATCAAAGTAGGGAGGATCCCCAACAACACCTTAAGGAATTCAGGCATGATTTCTATCTCATCACTTATGATTATTCCCTTATCCTCCATACCTTACCTATGTCTTTGGATGGTCCAACCTTAGATTGGTATAGTTCCTTACCCAAACATTCCATCTTCTCCTTCACCCAACTAGCCCAAACCTTCTTAGACCACTTTTCAATCAATATCTCTAAGAAATTTTCTATCATTGACCTATATTTTATCTAGCATTTTGAGGATGAATCCATTGCCAATTTTATGGCTCATTGGAAGAGACATATTAACCAACTTGCATTTTCCTTACCTCAACTTGAACTCATAGATCTCTTTTATTGGGCATGTGGCAATCATATATCCTCTACCCTACATGTCCAAAGCTTCCAAACCTTTTATAAAGCATTTACCATGGCACATAAGTTGGAACATATATCCGTTGATGAATGTCAGCTTAAGCTCAAGTATAAGAACACAACCTATAAAACCAGTGAGACTTCTTCCAAGTAAACCAACCAACCCGATACCAAAACTAAGAACAAGGGAATCATGAATGTAATTGTCCTTAAATCTTCTCCTCCACCTTTTGTTAACTAATCCAATTCCTCTAGTTCCTCAAAGCAAAACCCAAGGAACCAAGCCTGGAGTAACCAAAAGCAATTCACCCCACTTAAAGAATCTTATGATTCCATCTTAGAGAGGTTGTTGAAAGACAATATCATTCAACTTCCTCCTATCATGCCACTACAAAAAATTTACTCCTCTAATCTCGTACCTAGTTGGTATAATGAGAATGATTTATGTGCATTTCATTGAGTGATAAGACATGATTTCATTAGGTGAAACACTTTCAAGAGCCTTGTCCAATCCCTCAATGATAAGGGGGACCTTACATTGGATAACCCAAATTCACCATCAAACTAATCCCTTGATATATTTAGGCAACCCTTCCTAAACCATGATCCTACCAAGAATGAGAGCAATAATGTCAAGTGTTCTCATGATACCCATATAGTTAACATGGTCCTTGATGAAATCCTTATTGAACCTCCCAGTATCCAATCTTTTAATCCTCCAACTCTTCCATATATTGAGGTAGCAGATTCACCTTCCCTTCCTTTGGACACTCAAACTAATGAAATACCATCCCCCCTCCCTCCACTTATTGAGGTAGTGGAGCCACTAGCCAACCTTTTAACAAATATACCAGAACAACTAATTATCACCACCATACCTTCACCTTTAATTACCAAGCAAACTAATTTCCCTTCAAAGGTCATTCCTAAGGATAAAAACCCCATGTCTATTCCTATCATAGAGGAACCATCTATTTCAACCCTACATCCTTTGATTAAGAAAGTGGACAAGGTTACCATCCTTGTGTCTCGACCTAGAGGCATATCTTTTAGGTCTACCCTTCAAGTAATCAAATCAACCTATAAACCCTTCTCGAGAATAGTGTAGAAATTAGAATTTATCTCCAATCCTAACATGGATCAAGATACCATTTATCAATAATTAGTCTTCGATTACATTACTTGAAAAGAACATCCACCCCTTTATTAGATTGACCAACCCACCACTTCCATTAACCAACCTCTTACCATATCTACCTAGACAACC